>JAFREQ010000053.1:1740000-1907500 GCA_025331565.1 Holacanthus passer
TGAAGCCAAGCTCAGCAGAATGCAGGCTCACAGACATAACAGAGCTGCTCGCAACTGACTGTCTTTGGGCCTCGCTGTCTGTCTCGCACATGCAGATCTACTTCACTGGCACGACTGGACGACTCCCACCCCTCCCATTTGCCAGGCCAGTAAGCCGCCAGTCAATTAAAGCGGCGCTCAGGCGTTCAGTCCGGTGCGCTTCCGCCCGGCGAGTCGAGCTCTCCGGTCTTTTGATCCCGCCTGAGTCCCGGCCTCGGTGTTTGGCACAAAAAGCATCCTGCGTCCTCGCCGAGCCCTGAGCGTTACCATGACAACCTCACCCCCCCCTTACATCACTCAGTGCCCCCCATGTAGCCAATGGGCATTGACCTTTCGCTGTCAGAGCGTGTTAGGGAGCGAGAGACGCGGAGAGAGAGAGACAGAGACAGAGAGAGAGCGAAGCAGCCACTCGCCGGAAACAACAAACACAAATAGGTCATTAAATTGTAAACACAATTTAAAAGAGACAGAGGCTGCTCGGTTTGAGCCGTGGCCTCAAGTTACTGCGATGTCAGCGCCGCGGTGCATGTGTTTCCTGCGAATGGCAAAAACAAGATGCTCGTCTTCACCAGGCGCGACGTCAGTGCCCGGCAGGGAGGCCAGGCCGCTCCAAACCTGTAACGTGTAAAAAAAAAAAACAAGGATTTAAATTGGGTTAAATTTGGCACATTGCAAACAGGGAGCTTCTGGAAGGCACCAGTCGCCCGTCGCTGCAACCCCCGAGCTTCTGTCTCTCCCAGACGCTGCCATATGTCCTGTGTTCTCCGACAGTGGCCCTGCAACAGAGAGCAGGTTTGGAGCAGCAGGCGCATCGAGACAGAGACAGACCTTCAGAGACGTCCTGCTTAGAAATAGAAGGAATCGATTCAAGGAAGTATGTAGATTTTAAAGGTGGAATCGCATTCAAACAGGTCGAACTTGGTTTTGAACATGTTTGCAGATAAGTTGTTGAATTTTTGACTTCTAGATATTCTATAACCTGCGTGAACACAGTGCGTATCAACTTCTGGCTTTTATGATAAACAGTTGTTGGCGCCTTTTACCTGAACTGACTCTAGAAAGACATTTTGATCAAACTCCTTTAGATGTGCAGCGTCTCCTCACAGTGTCCGTGTCTCTGGCCTCACGTGTCAACAGCTTTGTTTGTCAGCGTTTCATCGTGGATGGAAGACGTCAGGGAAACGCACGCAACTCGCTCATGTCGACTTCCCCGTCTGGCGTGCGATTCCAGACATTACAGGGAGAGGCAGGAAGTCTAAAGGGCAAAACGCACGGGCTGTGTCGCTGAGCATCGCGTCATGTGACACGCCGGACGTGCAACGGAGACAGAAGGAGTAATCAAGGTGCTTTTGACATATGAGCCAGTTCGAGGAATGATGATGATGAAAGTGATGCTTTTCTGCTGTGTCATGCTTTCGACCTTGGGAAACGGGACAGTGGCGTCGCCTGACATGGCTGGTGTTGCTTTGCCCTGCGTCGTTGTCTTGCAGGCAGCATCGGACACAATAAGACTAACATGGTCTTGCCTGTGGAGGAGATAGAAAAGACCGTTTTCTGTGCTCACTTCCTGTGTTTGGAGCAATGCACGACAGTTAATAATGAAGTCTGCATCCTGGACGGGACGATTTCAGCCTCATTTTGAAATTTGAAGCTGTTTGTTTTATTTAAAAAAATTGCCCTGTGCAGCTTTAAGAAGTGACTGTTTGCAGAAATATGAGCTATTGTCTGTGTAAATAATAAATCATCAGTCATCACTGTCAAACATTTGTAGAACTTAATTGTGTATGTTAATTTGAAAGCGTCGCTCCATTCATCACTCTGTGCTCTTTTCACGCTCTGTATTATTCTGCTGTTTACATTCAGCTTCCTCAGTAATAAACAGAAAGCAACATATGATCAGTGGCTGCAGCATCTGTTTGAATTGAGATCATTGTATCCGAGTGCTGGCGAGTCCCGCGGCCTCGTTCCGTGCTCTTATTCACCACTTTTTTGTTGACACGCGCGCCCATGTGTCAATATTTGTCATCGTCGCGCGGCCGCCACCAGTTTTTGGCTGAGACAAAGTGCAATGAGAGGCCGAGCCGATTTGAATGGTAAACAACAGAGGCGGAAATGGGTAATTAAGTTAGAAGTTAGCAAAAGTGTCTGCTGCATTTTAATGCCGATGGCCCGTGCACGGCGGATAATTTAGGATTTCAATTGTTGTTGTTTTTCAGTGAAATGCAGGTGTTTTGTGAAGACAGACGATTTTGCCCTGTATGCCAAACATTCTAATGAACCTCACGTACAATCCATAATTTTAACTATCCCCCACCTGCCAGCGAGCCACACACACACACACACACACACACACACACACACACACACACACACAGCGTACACAAACAGGCATAGGCATCGTACCCACACACATACACACAATATGCACTAATGAAGCTGTTCTCCTCTCCTCTCTTTTTCGTTCCTGGCTCAGTGAAACATGCATAAATCATAATAAACAGAGAGATGAATTTTTAATCAGCAGCTCCCTGCCTGTGTCTTCAGCCTCAGCCTCCTATGGGGAGGAGACGCTGTGATGTGCCAGGTATATGGAGCAGGATCTGGCAGCGCCTCCTTGGGGAGGGCTACTCACTGAGACATGCCTGTCTGGGCTGCCTCTTCCTGGGCACGATCTGCTGGACCGGGCCGTCCCTCTGGAGACGAGAGACGGTGTCCTGGCCGGAACGAGCTGTCTGTACCTGCAGGAGGCTTAAGTCCAGACGGGAGGGGGACATGTGAGGAGACGAAGGCTCGCTGGTGTTGCAGCATCAAGGCTGTTGAGCTGTGATGTAGCTGGAAGTAAAAAGCGTTAGTCAACCACACGATCACCTGTTGGTGCTCATCGAAATGCATGAGCATTAATAAAATATATTTTCATTTGGCCGGGCACTAAAAGGACGGGAAACTCAACAAAACAGCCAAAATATTATCTTTTTAAAATGTATTTTTCAGTATTTTTTGTTTTAATGATTTTTACCAGGGGAACTCTTTATCTATTTTAATTTTTATTATAATAACACATTTTTTATTTCATTAGAATTTTTGTTATTCATGAGCTGAGGGAGAGTGAAGAGATTTTATAGTTGTTGTTTTTTTTACCTTTATAAACTTTGTGAATTTTTTCCTGAAAGTGTTAATTTATGCTTTTTTCCTCCGTGGCAGTGTTTCCTCTGGAGAATAGAGTCGCCCCGGTCGAGCCGTTTCATATTCTATCAGATTTCACCAGATTTTAACCAAAAAGCAAAGATGTTTTTGATGAATGGATATTTCCTGTTTCGGGGGTGAGGATCTCTGGAGACGGATTCATTTAGTTTTTTATTCCATGAAAGCCTTTTGCATTGGAGGACAATCTGACATGGTCCAAACATTTGCTCGATATTTGCTGAACGCTGAGACGAGAGACGCCTGAGTTGTGGAAGGTTTGTTAATGTTACATGTATTTGCTTCCGTCTGATCAAAATCAAATGTATTTTTTGTGAGACTCTGGATCTGGAGCCCAGAGCTGCTCAGGGGACACATTTCCATATCTTTGTAAGATACTAATATCTTGTTTTGAGGTTATTTATACTCTCACTTAATAAACTGTGAAAATTCAGCGCACGCTTGACTTGATGTTGAACTCTGTCTCCTTCCATCGGTTCAGCACAACTTTACTGTGATGTACATGATTTATTTACCTCATAAAAACTTCATGAAAAGATGGTTTATTTTCCTCTCTGTCTCCGGCTGTACATTTAAAGTCTGGGCCGCAAACACAGACACGATGTGCAGGAGATGTGAATCCTGGGCGATGCTGGCGCGGTGCCCAGGCCGGACCGAGCCGGGCCCGACGGCCTGGCGGGCAGTCCAGAGCTGGGCCGGGGCCCGGCCGCTCCGGAGCCGCAGTATTAGACCCAAATAGGCCCACAACATAACAACATGAGCCGAGCTGTCACAGGGGATTACTTCAGCTAGGCGAGCCAGCGGGGTCTCCACTGCTCTGCTGCTCGACCAGAGAGAGAGAGAGGGAGGGGGGATAGAGGAGGAGGAGGGAGGGGGTGCGCTTGTTTCTGCGTGAGAGAAAAGGGAACAACGGCAGAGGCTGAGAGGAACAAGGCGAGAGACGGAGAAGCAAAGAGGCGGCTTGTTGAGAAGCAGTGAAAAAAAAAAGGAAGAGGCAGAAAGAGAAGAGGAAGAGTGCAGCTCGCAGCCCGATCGTCTGTTTGTTTGTGATGTTGGAGCACTCGTCCGAGCTGGGCTTTGTGGGGAGAGTGTGCGTCGACGCCGTGTGCTGCCCCCCTCCCGCAGCCGCCGGATCCATGAGGACCGACGAGCTGCTGCTGAGGTACACACACACATCTGTGCACACACACACACACACACACACACACACACACACACGTGGTCGCACATTTCTCTGACCCAGATGCTGCCTCCCCGCTGGGGGTTGTTGCACTTCCAGCTAAGGTGTGGCGTTGTTGCACGGTTGTATCAGCAAGCATTTCTCTGAGGAGAGGGGAGGGGCCAAACAAAGTCCAGGTGCTGGCTTCTTCCTTCATTTGAGAGGATTTGACGTCTGGGACGGTCGGTTTCGCTGCGATGGCTCAGTGTTGCTCGATGGCTGGAGATTTCTGCCTGCAACTGTTTGCCCGGTCGAGCGTAACATCCTGTACTTCTCCTTTTTGTTGTTCTCACTCTCTGCTGTGTTTGCAGCATCGCGTCCAGGACGAGAAATATTAGGAAGCTGAATTCATCTGACACATGGAACCATCAGCAGCTTTTTCCCCCTCCTGCTTTTAAATTAAATATCCAGCAGTTCAGAGTCGTTCACCTTTGACATCATGGATATATATCATTTTATTATTTATATACAGTATTTATTATACTGTTGTTGTGTTTGCCCTTCAGCTAATTTACATTTTTGTATTATTCCGCCCACATGTGCATGAATATGTATCATTTATATTCTTTCGCTCGGTGTCAAGAGTTGTAGCGTCTCATCGTGTCGGCGCTGATTCTGAAGTTTGTGCTAATAAAATTCTGATATCCTGAAGTTTTAAAGAGCCTGAAAACAACAAATTTTCAGTCTTACTGAAAGTGACGAGGGCCGACACACTGGCTTGTCAAGATACTGGTTCATTCACATGAGGCTCTTTTGCATTTGTGTGTTTTGTTTTTCCTGTCAGGCTGATGTGGGCGGAGCTTTGTTGGTACAAGGTGATGTCACGTGTTTCAACACCGAACAGAATTTAACAATATACTTTTGACATTAGTTCTCGGGTTGTTTCCTCATCCTCGCTTGTGAACGGCTGAGTCTTTCCAGGATGAACCTTTCAGACCCAATCATGATCCTATCACCTGTTACCAATCAACCTGTTTACCTGTGGAATGATCCAAACAGGTGTTTTCAATCAGTCCACAACTTTCACAGTCTTTTGTTTGAAACATGTTGCTGCCATCAAATTCAGAATAAGCAGATATTTACAAAGATCAATGAAGCTGATGATCAAACATTAAATATATCGTCTTCGTCCTGTTTTTAATGGAGTAGCACATTCTGTTTTATCAATGTTCTAGTGTCCCAACCTTTCTGGAATCAGGTTGTACTCGTACATCAATTTTTCAGTTGCTTTAAAAAACTGTAAACTTGTAAAATCTGAAGGCTTTTGCTCTAAAAATTGTCAGATTTAAAGACATCGATTCATATCTCTATCAGCATTCACCTCCAAAGGCAGCAAAGATCTTTAAAAAAACAAATTTGTGAGGTTTGATTTATGCCATTGATTCTTTAAGAGGAAAGAGAGATACCTCGACGGAAGAGTCTCCTTATTAAGACCAGAAGCAACCACTGGACCGAGGCAGGATTTGACATTTTCCAAACCACTAATAGAGCCTGAATTTGTGTCTTTGTTATTTTTATTTATTCGGGTCCGTCTCATGTTTTATACACAAACAGAGAGATGATGGATGAGCGGCATGTGATGGAGAAACGTCTTGTTCTCTGTGTGTCAAACTGTTCAGAAATGAGTAGAAGAAGAAGGAGAAAACCGAGGCTCCGAAAGTTAGACGACCAAACAATGGAGAACTTTTCCTCTCCATTCCTGTTGAATTCCACCTTTTGGAAAATAGCATTTTTATTTTCAGGTGCCATTACCGAAACCCCACCAGTCACAATTTCTCTGATCTCCCCTCCTGTTGCATAAAAGATTGAGACAAGCGTTTCCCGCGCACCTGATCGTGAAAAACAGTCATGCTGAGGTTGACTTGTTTTGCAATGAGTGAACATATTTCATTGATGTTTGCAGGTAGTAATTTATTGCACCATAATTTACTGACTGAATCTGTGAACGCTTCATTGGGTGACAAATGAAACTGCTTTCGAGGCATGCACTTCATTTGCAATTTCCCGATGAAAAATGTGACTTTGAACGGTTTCTGCATCAAGCGGTCGCTCCGAGCGAGAAACACGGGGGAAATTTTCCGGAGGTTTAGCCCATGTGCAGGACGGTGGAGCGACTGCGGTCGGGTTGATGTGGCGGCGCACGTCGGAGGAAAATGCCTTTGTAGTGCAGAAGTATTCAATCCAGCAGAAGTAAATAATGCATCGTGCAGCCAGCGAGGACGTTTTCATTATTTTGCTTCTGTTCTCCAGCACAGTGGATATGAAATGAAACAATAACGATGAGGTTAAAATGAGTTTCAGCTTCTATTTGAGGATCTTCATATCCTTAGAGAGTGATGTTGGACGATGCACAGCAGATAATCAAGGAGGCTTTAGGCCAAACTGTAAAACTCACCTGACCTCAATCCACTTCCAAGTAGTGAAGATGGCGGCCGCCCAGCTCTGGCAGAGCGTCACCTGGGAAAGTCCCAAGTACCTGACAGGAGAAGTCATCATCATCAGCATCATCCAGATCAGTTCGCTCATCACTCGGAGGAACGACCGAGACTGTGAAAACACTTGGATAATGTTTGTTGCTCTGATGGGAGCTTTTAAAAGTCTAAAAACGCTCAAGTGACTTCATTCCAGCGTCGCAGCCTTGGCTTCCAGACTGCAAATTTTTAAGGTCGCATTACAAAGCAGAGTTTGAAAGACGTAGTTTACCAGGCGAGGAGAGTCGAACAAAAAGAAGCCGTCACGTTGCATCAAGGTAAAAGCAGGATCCAGTGTTTTTGGAACTAGGGACAAAAAAAAAATATCAGGATTTCTCGACCTCTGCTGCTTCGATTTTGATGATTCTTTTTTAATCTGTCTCTTGCGAGTCCCTCAACTTTATTACTTGGAGCTTCGCAGTCTTTGTTTCACTTCAAATCCAATGTGCTGAAGTCCAGAGAAAAAAAATATGTCTTGTTATTTCCAGACTGAATCTGTGGAAGTGGCGATAGAAGTCTGTCCAAGTCTTGGCTCCACCCCTCCACTTCCCTCCTTCCCATCCTCTGGGTTTGCTGGCAGTTAAACCAAGCATCCCCTCCCGCTCACCCCACACATTGTGCCTATCTAATGGTGTGGAGGATATTACTCCTATTACAGATATGACCGTTGGTTTAGAGTCGCTGCCTCTCTCCACCATTTCCCCAGATGGGTCAAGAAAATGGGCATTAAAACGGCCCCTGTCCTTCCCCCCCCTCACCCAACCCTCCCCTCAGCCTCGGCGAAGGGAGCGCACCTCGTCTCCGCTACAACGATTTAATCTGCCGAGCACCTTTTCAATCAAAGAGTGTCAGGCAGGGCCGCTCTCGACACGACTCTAATACAATGCATGGACACACACCTACAGGAAGTGGGGGCGCCGGGCAAAACACTCGCCTGCGCACACGTGCAGCACACGCCCGGGCGCAGATCGATACTCGCAATCATCCAGGTGACAATGGGCGCGGGTTTATCGTCCCCTGATTCACACCCTGCTATCATCACCTTCGCGCAATCACACAATCAAGGGGGGGGGGGGGGGGGGGGGGGGGGGGTGGTTGAAGGGAGAGGGTGCATATGTGAAAGAGGAGGGAGGGACCAGAGCATGGGAGCTTGCAGGTACATGAAATGTGTGAATATGTGCGTGAAATGAATTGAAATGGGTGTGAAAGTGCATCTATTTGCGGGCGGATGCGTAGACACCTCCCTTTGTGTTTGTTAGTGTGTGTGTGTGTGTGTGTGTGTGTGTGTGTGTGTGTGTGTGTGTGTGCGTGTGCTTGAATGTGCATGAGTGTGTGTGCAAATGGTTGCTTTCCATTGTGTGCGTAAAGCCTGTGCGGGCGATGTGTGATCCTCCATTTTTCCGAGTGTGTGTGTGTGTGTGTGTGTGTGTGTGAGTGAGTTTGTGCACGTACAGTACATCTGTGTGTGTGTGTGCGTGTGTGTGTGTGTCAGTTGTTATCAGAATGACACCATCCTGCTCTCTCTCCTGCAGCCCCAGAGGATCAGTGGAGCTGCACCAGTTTCAAATGAAAATAAATGAGAGGCAGTGACCGCTACTGCCTGGGTCCCACTTTAATGAGGAAAAGGAGCAGAGAGGGAGGGAGGAGAGGGAGGACAGAGGTGGAGGAGGGAGGGAGGGGGAGAAATTGGAAAGTGAGGGAGAGATTGGTCGGAGTTGACGACGAAGGTGGAGAGAGAGACGAATGGAGAAGGGGGGTTGATGAATGGAGGGCCCCTCTCTGTCACAGATGCGATGGCCAATTACAGTTGGAGCGCGCTCCGATGCACCGCAGGTGGAGCGTACAGTGTTTTGAGTGGCCGGAGAATATCCCTCCATCCTCCATTTGCATTGAGAGGAGAAATCACTGCGGAGTGCACAACTTAGAGCAGCTTTGGGGCTTTACTGTGCAATTCAGTAGAACTGCATTAATGTCGTGCACCATTGTCGGTCTGGACTGCACAAGTTTATTCTTCACTCCCCGAAGCTACAACTCTGTCTGCAAATATGGAGGGTTTTCACTTCTCAGATGAATTATTTTCTTACATGCTCCATTAAGGATTTTTGTTCTTCTACTGCTCCGGCTAATTAAACCCTTTAAAGACTAACGAAACATTGCTTTTTCAGTCTGTTCCCACCTCTGACACACATTTAGAAATGAAGTCCGTCTGGTCGGGTGTCAGAGGTCGTGACTCAGTGCTGATCTCACTCAGCGGCACAACTAGTTGACTTGATAACAGGACGGAGTGAGACAGGAGGAAGCAAATGCATCTTTTAATAATTAGTGCACAAACACTTTTTGCTGACATGAGACAAATAACCTTAAAATCTTATGATGTTTGATCTCTTTAAAAACCTGCTGGATAATCGTTTGAAGCTTCAAGTGAGGCTGTTTTTCTTAGTTGATATTTAGGAGAAACAGGTTTAACAAGATGAAGAGGACAGAACATCTAATGCAGCTTTTTTAAAAGTAAAAAACACGTTTCCTGTTTAAAGGAGTTTCGTGTGTAAAGGCTTTAAGTCTTGCATCACCCAAATGTCATTTAAGAAGTTCTTGTTTGAATTGAATTGTGTCACAGATCAGGTCTCATTTAAGGATGAGAAAATGCTTTTGCTGATCATTTTACAATAGCGCCACCTTGAGCAGAAGGCTGTTGTCGTTTTGATGATTAGTAGCTCGTGAGGATTCATAGCAGTGTTGTTTTTCTTATTTCTGTATCACCTCCTTCATTTTATGACAATATAGAGGACAAAACATTTTGAAGGCTTTTTAATGAAGCTAAAGACTTTATTGCGTTGGTCTTCACACAGGTAATCGATGGAGTGCAGCTTTAAAAGCCATTTCACTTTTTACTTGAAGGTTACAGCTGCAACTTTCATAGTTTTCCACAGTCAGCTATTGGGTTGTAAAAAAAAAACAACTGAAAAACTGGGCTTGATTAGATCCTTAAAAGTCCCAGAGGATGAGCCCAAAAGAACACGGTGCTCGAACCAAAAACCAGGGCACAGTCGCCTCGTCGAGAGCTGGAGATAGAAGCTTTTCCCTGGACGGCAGCGATATGTTTCTACTTCAGTGCGGCCGAGCGTTGTCCAGTCTGGTCTGGCAGAGACCATTAAAACTAGCAGACAGCAGCACAGTGTAGCCGGGAGGCGTCTTCAGGGGCAGAGGACATCAAGTGTGTTTGTGTGTGTGTGAGAGAGAGACTCACACTTTAAGTCATGTCGAGACCACCGGTGCAGACATTAGTGCGTGAGGGTCAGCGAACGGGTCAGGAGGTATTTGCTCGACAGTGTTGGACTTGATCAGAATGTCCTGTAACGCAGATTGTGTGTGTGTGTGTGTCTTCATGTGTGTTTGCATGTGTGTGTCAGGCGGATGGGATGGATTCACTTTTTTAACCCTTTCAACCAGTCAGAAATCCCACCGCTGCTTCTCAGAGTCAAATCAGGACATAAATAATGCTGAATCAGAGACGACAGCTCCAGATCTCAAATTTTGACTTTAACTTCAATGTCACACATCATCTAGCTGACTGTTGTCAAACTGGCAAACAGGAGCTGCCAGATTCATAATAAATCTTGGTAATGTCCCCAAAAGCATGATGGGAACCTTGGGAGGCCGAAACTCAATACATATTCATCTTGACAAGAAGAAAACCAAAAGGAGAAACAAAAAAAATCTGCAGAAATTCTCATCAACATTTTACATCCTTGAACCACTGACACTCACAGACAGATATTTGTTGTGTGTTGAAGGTGTAGAAGAAATTCTTCATGAATATGTGAAGAATTACAAATTAGCAATATTTTGAAGGTGTTGATCATTGATAATCATAATATTTATTCAGACTTCTGTTCCTGATGAAGCAGCGTGTTGAAGTTTGTGTGTTGCGTCAGATCGCGTGCGAAACAGGTCAGCGAACATCTCGAAGGTGGAGCTGGGATCATGTTAACTAGAACACAGTGTCCTGACCAACATGGGCCAAAAACAAACTGCCAGAGAGAGAGAGAGAGAGAGACGGAGCGAGTGACGGAGGAGACAGGTGAAAGCATGAAAATGGAGGAGGGCTGGAGAGAATATGGGAATGAGATTTGAAGATTGAGCCGTGAGTGGCAGCGAGGGTGATGGAGAGAGTGTTGGAGAGAGATGTCGGGGAGGATCCATCCACTCCATCTCTATTTTTTGTTTGGTTTTCAGTCTGGGCTTCGGCTTGACAGAATAAGAAAGTAGAGGAGAGACTAGAGTAGATTGGGACGCCTCTATCATCCTTTCATGCGGTGAGCGATTCATGTGCGAGCACACACACACACACACACACACGTGTAGAGTCGAATCTACGCTGATCACAACGTGTTTTTCGCTGAGTTTTTTGAGCGGCGAGGACGAGCGGTAGCAGTCAGGGTCTGTCTGCTTTCAGGCTCCTCACATGTCCACTTAGGCTCAAACGCAGCTGCTTGCTTTTCTGAATTATTCATGAGCCCTTCATTAAATATTCACGTGTGAAAAAGCGGCGCCATCAGCTACCCACAATCCTCTCCTGTGGGTGAGATGCGAGCAGGAAGCACAGAGAGGCCTGGATGATAGTTTACAGAGTGAGAGGCAACATCATGGCTGCTTTGGGATTCTGTCTTTAATTTGCCTCCTATTTTTGCTCCTGTCTCTTTGTCTCTTTCTCTTCACCCCGTCTCCTCCTCCTCCTCCCTCCCTCCCTCCCTTCTCCTCCTTTCTAAGTGATCGATTTGTATTGTTCGGGCAGCTGAGCCCCCCCCAGCCCGAGGTGAGAGAGATGAAGGCGGAGAGAAGACAGAAATAACCAGACAGAGGGAAGAGGCGAGAAAGACAAAAGTAGGAGAGCAAGTGAGGGCAGAGGCAGACCTTGCCACGAGCGGGATCTGGGAGAACATGGGGGCCCAGGGGTGAGGAGATGGAGAGATGGGAGAGGTGATGGGTGAGGGTGGGAGAGGAGCAACAACAGGGAGAGAATATGATACAACACGATGTCTGAAATGATCTGACCCTCGGTGAAAGAGGCTCGAGGAGGCTTTTCTTACTGTGTCTTCAGGACGCGACCGTGAACAGAGAACGTGGATCTGGTGGTGGTTCGGTTTCTGAGACCCTGGTTGAGATGAAATGATGTAATCGTGTTGGAGGAATTTTCATCAAGTCTCCTCGGGAAAAGTTGGCAAAGAAGCCAGATTTGAAGGTTTGAGGGGACGGAGCAGATGCATCATTATGTTCTCACCATCTGGAAGAAAGCGCGTCCTCTAATCGCATTATTTAATGAAATGCATCTTGTCGTTCATCACATTGATCGGTCGTGATTAAATGATCGGTGAAACCGATTGACAGAAATGAATCAACAGTTCTGATTGCTGATCATTTATGGAGAAAAGAAGCTTTTCAAATTTGCTGCGTCTCATTTGTTTTTTTGTTTTGAATTGAACATCTTTGGGAACTTTTGGACTGTTGATTGAACTAAACAAGAAATTACTTTGCTTTCTCAGCATTTTTCAGTTTTCTGACATTTAATCTATCAAAGTAATTAACTGATTTACCAAAACATAATCCAGCAACAGCATCCACACAGTCGACTCTCTTTGCCGCGTCTTGTCCTCGAGGCTTTATCTTTACTTGCAGGTTTGAAAGTTCTCGCAGCCCCGAGCTTAACCTGAGCCTGACTCCATTGACAGCGCTGAAAGGAACATCAGACCGACTCTTTCACCGAGCTCCTTTCTCCGACACCAACAAAAATACACGTTCCAGTCCTCATTCAGGAACGTGGTTATTCAGCTCTGCGTCAATGAGCATCCCAAGATCCAGGGCTAAAACTTGAGCCTTCGATGTTATCAATGCTCCATTGTCACACGGAGGGCACGAGGTCCTGATTTATCTTTCACAGGCCTCACTGTTAACATTTCTTTAAGCTGGTTGTTCAGGGTCATGCTTTTCAATTTAATAACTTGTCGTCTATGGACTATAGGAAGTAAGTTAAAGTCATCCTTTTCAGCCACCATCTTTTATAAACACTGTTATTCTTGATTCAATAATCTGATTTTAAACATCTGACGTTTTATAAAATGTGGGTTTGTGATGTCAAACTAACATGACGATGATTCAATGCATGGAAGAAACGCGACTGCACACATGCTAACAAACACATGCATGATATTAAATCCAATATCAAACAGCTGCAGCACAAATTGCATATTAAATCAATGTCACTTTTTTCTCATCGCATGTCGGTCTCGGGTGACTGCGTTTGAAATTGGGTATGTTCATGTTTTATTAAAGCGTTTTTTGTCGTATGTTATAGAAAGTGCAGGCAAAATATCTCGATACTAACTCGCTCGCTCTGTGTTTTCTTACATGTGACTGAGACACGAGATGGTTGGATTCAGTCGGCGATGACAGCGACGCTCTTCGCTCTCACGCTTCACGTGTTTTGGGGAATGTGTTCAGATGGAGGATGTGAGATTTTTACTTCTGCTGGTTTCCCTCACGTTATCAATCCCAGCTTTAATACACGGGTGCATTTTGTTTGGCGAACAGGAGGAAGGGATTTGCTCCGAATTCCAGGCAAATGAGGAGATTTGATTGATTTGTTTACCAGACGAACATGAGAACGCGCGTCTGAGTCGAGTCGATATCCGAACCCGACGCGTTCTCACCGCAGCAGCTGACACGCCTGCACATGGAGAGACAGGTGTTCGAAAGCCTTTGGCAAACACAGAGGCACGTACGCATACACAGTTCCTCGCCATACCTCCCGTCATCACCCCTGTTATTTAATGATGATTATCATTAAAGTCTCTCGTGTAGTAATGATAGTGAGCGCTGTCGTTCTCAGCTTGGTTTTCAATGCAGAACAGGAAGTGATGTGGTTGACAATCGGGTTTGTGTTTGAACGCTTAAATTGCAATTTGGAGATTATTTGCATGGACAGTCGCCTCTGTGATAGACCAGATGTGAGTCCGTCTTAAAGAGTTCACGCAAATTACAGTTGACAAATTACAAGTTTTAAGGTTTCAAGAACAAGAACAGCGAGGTCTGTGTATTATTCAAAGAGACACTGATTCTGAGACCAAATTCCCAAAACCCACATGTGGAAATTAAACCAAAATTATTTAAATGCCTCGATTTCATGGGAGTAATTGAAAGTATGATTTTGTCTCATTTGTGTGAATTCCAAAAATATCTGACGTGCTATTGGAGCAAATCTAAAATCTGTTGGAAGCAAACAGAGGAATAGCAGGTTCACAAATTACTGCGATGCCTTCTTTTAATTTCACCTTGTGTGCTCAGCTCATAAACCTGCTGGATCTGAGCGTCTGAAACAACAACCACGAGCATCAATCCAGGCCTGAACGTGAAAACCCTGCGTCCGATTATGATGCAGCAGTTGTTTAAATAACGTCCTGCGCAGACCCTCGTTGTGCGAAGGGTCAAGTGCGGTGAAACATGCAGCGTCGTCCCCTCCTGGGACGCCGCGAGCCCCGAGGCGCTGATGTAGGATCAGCCTTTCCCGTCCACGCTCTGACCTCGGTCCTCGCGAGCAAACATGCGAGCTGACCCGCGAGCCGAGCCGCGGGCCAAGTCCCGCCCACGTCATACACTTACCCTGCTGTATGTGTGCATACTGAGCACTTTTTTTTTTTTCCACATTGACCCAGATACTCATATCCTTCCCCCAGAGAGCCGCCTCTCTCAGTCTAAGAGAGGCTCATTATTTTACTGGAGTGCCTCCCCTCTTTTCTGCTACGGAGGAGGGAGGAAGTGGGGCAACCTGGTGGACGTGCTGCACAGGGGCGCGTTCAAGCCCACTCCGGTTCCACAGGGAGGCATCGTGGATCCGCACAATTAACGCAGCATAAAATAGAGTCAGCAAGTTTGCAGCAAATTATGGGCTGGCTCATTATTACCAGGCTATCCCCATGCGTGATTGCACCTCTCCAAATTTGGCCAACTCATTTGATTGTAAATCACCTAACTGGCCGTGCTTTTATTAAGTTGCCAGCCTGAAGCATGTGTGATGATCCGTCTGCAGTTCTTATGAATCGTGATCGTTTGTGTTTACAGGGCCAAAAACAGCATTAAAACAACACAAGGTGGGATGAATTGTTTGTGTCTGCGAGATAATGAAATATGATCCAGGAAGGTCAGTTTGAGAAATGACGCATTGAAGTGGTTTATACTTTACAACTCTGGAAAATAATCACAGCGATGTTAGAATCAGGATGTTCAAGAAACAAAGTTATCTACCCAGATACAGACTTGATTGGCTGACGTCAGATGATTTCACATTGAGCCATGTTCAACTTTTTTTTGTCAGGCATCAACACGGAAGCCACATTGAAATAAATGAGGGACCTTTGTGGTTCTTCACTAGATGCTAAAGTCAGTGTGAACATGCAAAGATGCTCAAAATCTATTTGTGCACATGTAAACATACATATTCACATTATGGCATCACTCAAGGTGCAAATTATCTCCCATATGGTGCATGCAGAATTTTTTTTTTTTAGCTTCACTTAACAGGAAAATCAGATTGGAATTAGATTTTATTTTTCATGAGCCTCAGCGACATCAACAATTAAACATATATTATTTAAAACATCCTGGACTAAATAATGATTCCCAGTTATTTGTTATTGTTTCTGTGTTTGATTATAATTTCAGCAACTTTTAGAAAAATCTATTTTCCTTTTTTTTCTGATGCACAAATTAGTGTTAAGATTAAGATGAAATATGTCCCAAAATATGTCGAAGCCTTTATTGGATGATGCATCCTGACATGGAGACGCCACTGGTTAATTCCATGCAGAGGTTAATAAGGAACGAGGAATATTTTCATGCATTTGAATATTCGAGCCTCCCTGTGTTCTGAGGAGTGGGTGCAGGTTGCAGACATGCTGGTCGGAGGCATGCACGGCTGAAACGGTTAAAGGCGAGCTGCAGCCTGCGCGCCCCGCCTCCCCTCCCCTCCGCTCCACCTGCTCCTCCCGCTCCTCCAGCAGCGCCTCGCTCGCGCTGTTGCGGAGCGGATTTGCAGACAGGAGCGAAGAGCAGCAGCAGCAAGAAAAAAAAGGAGGAGGAGAATGTGACAGCTGCTGGATGCGGACAGAGTGTGTGCGGCTGTCCTACACCGCCTTCGGGGAGGCCTCGGCTCCTGCACCTGTCCCCCCCCACCCCCTCTCCTCCGTCCGTCCGTCTCCGCGTCCAGGCGCAGTTTGGGCGACGCTCCTTTCTTCCTCCGGCAGGGCGCACACGCACGCACACGCACACACACATCCAGCATGACTTCATCCTACAATCTGGATTTTCTGCCCGATATGATGGTGGAGAGCCGCCTGCTCGTTCCTGCAGACAGACTGTGAGTGATGTGCATGTCTCCTCTCTCTGTGTGTGGATGCTGCTCCTCCTGCAGCTGGAATCAGGGTCCCAGTGATCAGGCTGGATCTGTGTGTGTGTGTGTGTGTGTGTGTGTGTTGTGTGTTATTGTGGTAGTTGTGTGCTCTCAGCTGCAGACAGGATGCTGATGAATGAACGCCATTATGGGGGAATTAATGGCACCACGTTGAACAAACCTTGCCTTTATGAAGCTGTATTATCTGCTGCATGTCGGCACGTTGTTGGAGCCCATCTGGCTCCGTGCACAGAGGAGGGCAAGTTGCTTTGATTTGCAGCAGCCGCCCTGTGCAGCGTCTCCAGCGTCGGCGGGTTCAGGACTGTGGGAGCGCTCCGTGCCGAGCCACATACACACCCCAGAGTCCACCTCCGTGTCCTCTCCTTCGGGCGGACGAGATCTCGGTCACATGAGGCCGATTGAACTCGTTTGCGGAGAGGAGAAGCCACACAGAGGCTTTTTGAGAGCACGCAGGAATGCATGGATGACCGCTATCCCGTGTGTCTCAATTGCATTTGCTGTAATTCAGTTAAAGTCTGGAATTTCTGGAGCAGGGACAAAGGGCGGTTTTCATCCCCACATCATGGGTCATGCATTTTTTTTCCACACTGCATGTCCCACTTATGTCCCCCTCAGCTCACAGCGCCTGGTTGTTGATGGATCATGTTCTTTTCTTCCTCCCAGCAGAGAGAACGTATACTGTGCTGTGCTTCTTCCTTTAAGCTTCTTATGAAGGTCTTTTCTTTCAGCGTGCAATCGGCACTGCATGTTCGGATGTTGCACTTAACTTCTGGTGACTCATGGTGTAAAAGAATAGAACAGGCGTAATGAAGTGTGTGTGTGTGTGTGTGTGTGTGTGTGTGTGTGTGGGAGGTTTTAGTCGACTCATTATTCAGGACATTTTAGGATACAAATATCTCCAAACTTATAAAACCATGCAGCAGCTGGAGATGAACATGTTTCAACATTGAACGTTGATTTATCATTTACTGATCATATTATGATACTAAACAAATATCGTAGTTATAACATGGAAATGTATGAATATTAAAATCTATATAATTGTTAGCTAGCTGTTCTATAATCTACCATTTGGGAACCGTAAACCACGATTTCATACTACTACGACAATTCACTATCACAATATAGTGGAAAGATTATAGTAATAGTTATAGTAGTACACGTAATACTGTGAAGTAACTTTATGTTTACTGCTAAGTACTACTATGCAGTACGATTCATTAGATTTTAAACTATAGACTTTAGACTATACGTCACTATAAGATTATTATAGGAGTATCACATGTGTCATTCAGTAATATTACTATAAAGTCACGATTAACAACTATGATGTTTCACGTCTTATCTTCTTTTCAAGGCGACACAGGCCAAACAAAAGAGTTTGGTTGATCTGTATCATAACAACATTATAAAAGTCTTGTACGAGCTCAAAAGCACCAACAAGTGTTTCACATGATAAACCTGCATGAGTCCCAGAGTTGCCGGCCGAGTCGTGCACTTTACCCTCCTCCACGGACTCTCCATGAAGTCTATTACCCAGATGCTCGAGCGATGAGATGCGTTCTCATTAATCAGTGTCATCAGCGCTGACGGCGTGGGCCCCGTGTGCGACCGGCGGGGTGGACGTGGGAGCCATCACACTTCCAGCCGCCCTTCTCTTCCTCCCCCTGATGTGTCTTGCATGACCAGTTGCGGGTGTATCTGCCCCGGAGTGAAGAGTTTATGAATTATGTGTGTCGCCGGCGTTCAACAGGCCTATCTGTGCCCTCTTACCCAGCCGCTGAGGAGGCGGACAGGTTGAACCAGATAGCGCTTATGGAGATGACACTTTGTATTTACGTGAACACGCCTCTCGCGCTGGGCTATTTAGCTTGCGAGGGCTGCTCCTGGTGATCTTTTGATTCAGCTGTTTGTGTGTAACGCCGCCACTTTTCCAGCAGCAATGTAAAAATTTGCATTCATGCCGGAGCCCTTAACTTCCTTCCACACGATTTTTGAAATTCTCTCTCTTCCTGATCCCTAACGAGTGCGTTTCGCTCTGGAATTGGCCGCGTTCCCTTTTTGGGCCTCGCTGCTTCCTGTAGCGACTCCCCCGCTGACGCTGACGGCCCCTGACAACATCAGACTTGACAAATATTAGCTGAGATCATATGAGAACTAAGTGGAACTAACAGCCTAATCTCTCTCTGCCCAGTCGTAGCCAGGCTGAAACATGAAAAGGGGGTAAAGTGAGAGAATCAGGAGAAATGGAGCAGGACCCCTGCCCTTTACTTTCCACTCTAGACTCGGGTCGCTCTCTGGGAAATATGTGACCCCCTCACCTCCTTTGACTCTTCGTGAAATCCCCATCTGGTACAAAACCACGAGGTTCCTCAGGGTCTGTCTCACTTCAAGGCCGCAGGAAGGACAGTGTTTGGCATTGATCTCTTTAGCAGACAGACTCACAATAATGCTTGAAAATACCACATTCCTGCTAAGTGTGTACACAACCTCCAAAGACAACCTCTGTCAGAGGGAAAGAGGATCCGACCGCTGACTCGCTTTACGAGTGCCCCGCCCACCTTCCCCTTCCTGAACCCCCTCCAAGCCTGAGAGAACACAAATCATGAAGCCAACAGCTGAAAGGGTCCTGTGACACACAACATAGGCTTCCCGTGAGAAATGTATATACGAGTCTGTGAGCTTTGATGAAAGGGTGGAGTTTAGAGGGAGGTTTGTCTGAGCGACTGTGACTGAGGCTGATACTTGTTTTAAATCATTTCATTTAGATATAACTGAATGTTACACCATTTTATCAAAATCCACCAAAAGACTTCAATAAAATCTATAAAATAATTTAGAATTAGATACACTGCAAATGTCACTTTAGAGGAATTTGCCGTTGTAAAATCATTCACCAGCAAAACAAATGGTCAGACTTGAAGAGTATTTGCACAATAATCAACATTATATATTTAAAAGTGTTTTTCATACAAACAAACTCCAAACACAAAACTTCCACAAAACAATAAACGCCTGTAAGACTTTTTTCACCCTGATTTTGACTTCTCAGGCAAACTTTAGTCCAAGGCTGCAGAATCATTTTCCCATAGTTTTTCTGTTTTTAAAAATTACATAAATTCCTTGCAACATAGCACAAAAAGCTAAAAAAAATGTTGTTCTGGTTTCAATAACCAACAAATCTCTGCAAGATCCTTGTGGGTCTGATGCAGATCGATTCAGGTTAAGAGCTTCACACGATTGATTGAGTATTGATCAAGTGCAGATTAAACATGTAATCAAACAAAAACTGAATCTAAACCATCATGTAGAAGGTAGATTACAGTTTCTGGATCAGAAGAAGAAGAAGAAGAGGGTGGAGATCGGGGGAAGGAGCAAAGTGAAAATTGCCGTGGAGGACGGGGGAAAGGTGTGACAGAGGGGTCTGATGGTTTGACAGCAGAGACTCCGCGGACAGACAGCTGCTCGGGTTTGAGTCGTGTCTTTTCTGATGTGGAGATTAAGAGGAAATAAGAGAGAATCAGTTGTGGTGGTTTTATCTTCCTCCCAAGCAACAGACAGACGGAGGCCTTTTCATTCTCCATTGTGACGATGACACACACACACGCGGAGGAATGAAATGCATCAGCGGCGGCAGAAGAAGCCCTCCGTCATTTCTGTTATGATTGTTTTTGTTCATAATGTTGTTATTTAGGCGGGAAACACGTACAGTACGTGTGATGTATGATGTGATGGAGTCGTCTTCACGCATCACCAGCTGCAGCGTTGTTTTATGTCGCTCTCTCTCCGTGTGTGTGTGTGTGTGTGTGTGTTGTCATAATGATGAATGTCTTTGCTGTGCCGGGGCTCAGGAGCGGTTGTCTGTGGCTGACACCGCTGCGCGTAGGTGGTGATGTATCGTGACCGCGCGTCTGAGGCCTGCGTGTGGATGTGTGTGCGTGGCAGGGGTGTGGCTGCGTGCGAGCGGGTATGTGTGAGGATACATGACGGGGTCAACAAGCATCTTTATGTGTCATAATTGAGTGACGAGGTCGAGGTGTGTGTGTGGGCCTGGACACGCTTCCTGTGTGTGTGTGTGTGTGTGTGTGTGTGTGTGCGCTCCGTATGTAAACACACATCCACATGTACAACAGTCGTGTTCAGGCTTTGACTACACCAGAAACTACTACATTAAAAAATCACAGTCGACATTTAAAATCGCTGCGAGGAAATTTGAACCTTCGACCGAAAAAATCCGGATCCAATCAGATTGTGAAATATTTGCCATTATCAGAGCAGAAGCAGATTAAAATGATGAAGGAATTTTGACTTTAGTTTTCGAGGTAATTTTGAAAACGTAAACTTGATCATTACAGCGTCACCTCGAGGTCAATAAGGGTCATTACATGTGTCTGAGTTGTGGGAGGAATTTGCAACCAACCTGCCCATTTTTGGCTTTTTGGTTTTATGGATCTTGCTTCACCAACAATTCCTGTTAGCTCCTGTTGTTCCACGTGCACAATAATAAGTAATTTACTTAGCAATCATCATCTGCATCATAATGAGTTTCTCTCTTTAAACTTGTGTTGCAGAAACATACTCGAACTGAAGCTGATCAGTTTGTGAGCGTTCAACAACCACAGCTTTCATTTAGCCTTGGCAGTGTTTCAATGGCTTGACCTCATGGGATGTCTTGAATGCTAACAAAATATTTTTCATATTTCTTGTTCAAAATGACAAGGTGAGCTTCGACTCGTCCAGCAGTCGATGTCCATTTAGGAGAATATCAAGAAAAATCCCGGGTTTCAACAAGATGACCTGCAGGAGGAAAAACAAGCTTTTCAAATTTGATTATGTAGTACAAAGGTTTGTAACATGGACAGAAAATCTCAGGATCACGTTAAAGCTTTTCAGAAAAGTCCGAATTAAAACCAGCTTTGAGGAAAAAGCAGGAGGCGGTGACGAGACGAAGCAGGACTTTAGCTCATAATTGCAAACATGCGTGAAGGAATTTTGATCTGCTCCGACTGTGACCGATCGTTGAACATGTCTGACCTGACGCTCACGGCACAGACTGTTCCATGTGTTGACCTGCAGAGTCTCTGTGGAGGTTTGACGACGCCCGTCAGACGCTGCCGTGTGTTTATTGCACTTAATGCACGTCTGAATATGCATCTTAATCTGCATGTGTTTGAGTGTTTATAGCCTCCACCGGCTGATGATCTCGTGATTGTCTCATTACTCTATCTGTCAGCCATGTTGCGTTCAAGGTCTGCATGCAAAACCTGTTTTTTTCCATAGCCTCTCTCTTCTCTTACTTTCCATCTAGACACCATTTTACTGATTAATTGATTTGACTCCTGCAGAAGGAGGTTAGACGAATGTTAGCTTCTCTATCCGCCTCCCTTGATTCCTCTTTCTACACTATGTTCTTACATTAGTCTCCAGCTCTTTGCTTTGCTTATTCAAGTCAAGTACACGTTCGCACAGCACACAAAGATGCACGCACGCTTTCACACACTTTACCTCGTGAATTGAGCTGTGCAAAGAGAGTATTTTGTGTGCGATTGTGTGTGTGAGTAAGACAGTGTGTGTGTGTGTGTGTGTGTGTGTGTGTGTGTATTCTGTTTTCTGAGGGGAGTGTTTCATCACTTGGCCTTGAAACGAATGAAGCATGCACATGCTTTCAGTGCTGCATACACACATTGCCACCCACGTAAATACGCAGAATACACATCGAGTCACACACACGCACACACACACACACACACACACACACACACACACACCCAGGCGAACACAAACACAGTCCCCACGTTGTTCACATCATGTCCCTGGGCTGTAGTGACGGGCAGAGAAATAACTGAATCCTAAGAGACTAAGAGAACACAATGATGATCTCTCTTCCCCTCTTGGTTTATGTATATCTCTCCTCTGCACCATCCTCTTCCTCTTTCTCTCTCCTTCCTTTGCTTCATTTCTCCCCTCTCCTTCTCAATAGTCAGCCATCGCATTCGCACTGTGCAGCGGCATTACTCCTCTTTGCCAGAGGGAGAGCTTACCTCATGCATGTCTCAGTAGATTTTTTCTACCCCTTCTTCCCCCCATCCCTCGCTTTATCCCTCTTTGGCCTGTATCTTCCTCTCTTTCTCTCCGCACTCCCACTCGCTCCCTCTTTCTCCATTCAAGCGTGCTAAATGCTTTACCTCTGTCAACTCTTGAGTCTGAGAGGAGCTCATTACTGTGGAGAAGGAGAGGAATTTGGATTAGGAGCAACATTCGTGGACTGAGGCTCTTGTTCAGCTAAAAGAGCCATCAGAATCACAGAGGGAGAGACGCACCTGCGTTAGTGGGCGCTATTATTCACCGCTGCTGCTACTCGCTGGTGCCGCTGTGGCTCTGTGTTCGGGCCTACGACGATTACATTGTGTTGCTCTGTTTTTATAGAAATTATTTTCACATATCAGTACTAAGCGTCTTAGCAATACTTAGTTGGAGGACGGACGCAACAATTATTATCCGCAAATTTTTTTGAATGATTTGCAACTGGAGCGGCGCTTACGCTCTCTTGTAAATAGACCAGTTTAATTATTATTACATTTGAGTTCGAGACAGACGGCCGCCCGTCTAGAGTCTAGTTCTGTTCCAGGTTTCTGCCTGTTAAAAGGTGCCTGTCTCCAGGTTCTTAATCATGATGGGAACTGTTGGGTCTCTATGAATAATATTATAAAGAGTTTGGTCTCAACCTGCTCTGTATGAAAAGATGACATGTGTTGTGATTTAGTGCAAATAAAATCCAATTGAATTAACTGAAGTTCTTTAACTGGTGGGAAAATGTCCTCACTGTGGCGTCCTGACTAGTCATCAGGGTTCATTTTGAGCTCCAAGCAAGGTGTTTGTTTCACCACCTTTTGAACCACCTACATAGATCTTGTTTGCAGATTTGCTCCACTTAGTTCATTAACAACTGGAAGAAACAGTCAGAGCTGCAGAAATTTGAGTTGTGTTACTATAATATTGGCATTTCTGGGTCAGACATACTTTCTTGTGACGGTTGCTTGTTTCACTACATGCAGTTCAGTTTGTACATCCTGGAAAAGAGGCTATACATCTTGGTAAAAATTGCTGTGAAATACTTCAAATCCCAGTTCCTGATATTCAGCTAATCACCTCTGGCCCTCAAACATTTCCCTAATGTAAACTCACTTTAGCGGGGAGGTTGTTGGGCTGGTTAACTTGCATGAGTGCAACTGTCGGGACCACGTGAGCGTCGGCCCGGTGACATTCGACAGCACTGAAACTTCAAGGCTCCCATCAGATGGTTAGTCAAAGGTCAGAGAAAGGCCAGTGGCACCTGCCGTCCGCCTGCAGAGCAGCTCCTGCAGCTCCGATCACAGCCTGGTTTTCATTCCACACACTTCAGCAGCTGTTTGTGCCTTTTAAAGAGATAATCCTCCGTCTCCTTGTTTGATTTGGTTTCGGTCTTTGGTGCTAATTGGTTATTTCCTGTGGCATCTCTCACCTTTCCGACGAGCGTGGCCGCTCCTCCTGTGAAGCCTTTATGTTTGATTCAACTCGCTGGCCCTCGTTTCTATTTCTGCTCATGCAAACAATCCAGGTCTGCTTTTATTTATTCACTTCAGTTTGTGAATCGTATCACTGTGCAAGCAAAAGTGTAATGTTCATGAAAGATGATCATTTCTTTAATGTGTCTTCAGATGCTGGCAGGAGGAGTGGGAGGTAACTTCAGTCGGCTGTTTGAAATGGAAACCTGCAGGCTCTCGGGCCTGGATGATACTTGATAGTGTAAGAGAGAGAGAAGGATTTTTGATGGGGTCAAACTGTCCATTAATGTGCCATTTCTTCCTCGTCTAACCTTTAAGAGTTGGGTATAAACCAGCACAAGTGGACAGACTATATTTATCGCTGGAGGAATCGGCCGATAAACTGCATTTATATTGGCCTCTTTTTGTAAATCTAACTTTTAATGAACTGTAAAAAAAAAAAAAAAAAAAAAAAAAAAAAAGGCTGCTTTATAAAGGTGCTGCTCAAGTCAAGCACATTTTGTTTGTCTTGGATTTTTTTGGCTTTAGGGTCAAAAGGTTTCACTTTTCAGTCGTGTCCAAAGAAAAATTCTGGCACAAATATTAATTACTCCTATTTCTTGGTGATGAAATATTAAAGCCAGAGACGTAAAAATGACTATTACAACACTCCATTAGCCTCCGAAAACCTCCTGGCCTGACCTTATAATGGAATCTAACTGGAATCAAACCTCCAGCCAAGCATGAGGGATTAATCTGAGCCTTCCACCCGAACCTCAGGGTGCCGCCCAGTCTCGTCGACGGAGCGCAGACTGTACTTCCTACCCATAAATCTCTCTGTCTGCTCTCTCCTCCTCAGTCTGACTCTCTTCATTTCCATCTTCCCCATCTGTTTTATAAGGGCGCTGCGAGACATACACATGAGCACACATACACAAAAGCACACATATCCATACACAGCTGCAGAGCTGTCAGGTCTAACCTTGACTCGCACAGAGAGTGAATTGTAATGCAAAGGGGAGGGCGGGGGGCACAAACAGGATGTCAGAGAGCTGCTGCTCGTCTCTGCCCGACCTGCCTCTTTCTTCCCTGTGGAGTCCGACTCTGTACAATCTCTCTGTTATAGCTATTTTTTTTTTCTCTCCTCTCGCTAGACCACAATAGCTACCTTTCCTTTTTCTCTCTTCTCACCAAAACAGATCCCAGGAGTTTCAAAGCAAAATGCAGTTTTGGGGGGGATTAGCGCTTCGGACAAACACCGTGAACACCGAGTCCACCCGCTCGCTCTCGTGTTGCATACTAACGCAGGCAGGAGGTCGCTTGAGTTTCATCTAATGTGAAGCTGCAGCAGCTGCCAACACAAATCAAATGTAATCTAGAATAATATGCAACCAAAGTCCGAATGTTTTAAGAAGAAAATGTTAAAATTTACATGATAAGAAGCTTGGTTACATCATGAGAAGCTGGTTTGCTTGTTTAAGTAGTGAGAGATTATTTAAAACCTTTTTCTTATTTTTGGTCTTTTTAGTCTACAATCCTTTGGCATAACGTGCAACCTTGTTCCCTAACCGAGTCCGGCTGAGACCAAATACGAGCCGGCCCGTATATAACTTCCAGATTTGGATGTTTTGTTGACTTGGTCCAGTTTGGTTAAAAAATTACTCGGCCCAGTTTCATGTCGCCTCATAATCTGTACCAGGTTTGGACTGATGTTTGGAAGCTACTTCCTGGAAAAGTCAAATCGAATGAAACTCAGTTAAACTGATGAATAGTGAAGTGTTGAAATGGACTGAATCCAACAGCTGAATCTGGCAACACATACATGACTTTGGACGTAAGTAGATTTGGTTTGTTCCCTACATGTTGCTTTAATAGGTTTTCTTCTACACTATTAAACGCTACAAACTAATATGCTCCCTCGTTATGTTTCCTGGGTGAATCATTATAAAGCTGGAATATTTGGGGTTTGTTGATTTGGGCTCTGTGATGTGAAAACATTTGCAGAGCGACACAGAGCAGAGCGATCGGCCTCGGCAGCCTGCGGTAAACTCCCGGTAGTGATAGATGTGTGTGTTCCAGATAGTGAAGTGATCGATGGGAGTATTGTTGGGAGGGGCGTTCAGAGTTGCTGTTATTGTGTTTGGGAAAGCTGAGGGGATATGGGGGTGGGGGTGAGGGGGTACAGAGGAGAGCTTGACGGGTTTATTGAGAAGCGTGATCTAGTGCACCGCCCCGGGACTCTTAGATGTAGTTAGAGAGGGCAGGAAAAGAAAGAGGGATGGATTAAAAAAGGGAAGGGTGAAAGGATGGAAGTGGGGAAGTGTGCATGAGAGGAAAGTAGAGAGGGAGGAAATAGAGGCAGGAAGTGAGGATGGTGCCGAGGTGGGAATAAATGTGTAGGTT
This sequence comes from Holacanthus passer, assembly GCA_025331565.1. Taxonomy (NCBI): domain Eukaryota; kingdom Metazoa; phylum Chordata; class Actinopteri; family Pomacanthidae; genus Holacanthus; species Holacanthus passer. The sequence goes on from JAFREQ010000053.1 coordinate 1,766,320, forward strand.
ATCTGTTGATGTTTATCTGCCGTGTCCTGAGGGCTTGTGCAGTCATAACAGTGATCTAATCTGCACCTCTGGAGAGCACACACACACACACACACACACACACACACACACACTCGCTCTGGGTGCCCATGCCACCAATCATCCATTTAAACCGTCATTTATCTGCCCTTCATCCGATCCATCCATTCAGCCCACATTTCCACTTTTTAATTTATCCTCCCCTTTATAGCGCAGGATTCCTTCCATCCCTCAGTCCGCGCTTCCACTCCTACATCCTGCTGAAATCCAATTGGCCTCATCTCCCTCCTATCTCCTCTCCTCCTCCCCCCCTCCCCCTCCTGCCCATTTACCTTCTGCTGCCGTAGGGTTCAATGGACTTTTAAAGGCAGAAACCGATGCCGAGTATTTCAGATTCAAGCTGCTGACTGCTGATATTTTGTGCTGATATTCAATATCTTCCAAATTGGCCAATTTCCCCACGCAAAAAATATCTATAGTGTTGAAAAGATTGTGTCGGGCAGGTGAGAGGTTGGGGGTTCGGGGGTTGGCGTGCCAAATCGGGAATGTCGTCGTGTTTGATGCTGCCACTCGGGGGCGCCAGCGTTGCGAAGACACTCTGTGGTCTTAAAGAGGAAAGTAGCAGCTGCTGAAAATCTTGTTTTTGCTGACCTCTGGTGGTGTAACTTCTCAGTTTGCTGCAATTCTGAAATCTGTCATTTGAGAGAACAGAAAAATAACAAATGAATGCAAAGAAGTTTTTAAGTCAGATGTAGAAAATCTGATCTTTTGACAAATTTGTGTTCTCAATTTATCAAAAAACTAAAGTGCGAAGTTCCATTTGTGGAATTTGAGTTTAGTAGAGTAGAGGTCACATGGGACTGAAATGTTTTTAACCTTGTGAAAAAATGTTAGGGCTAAAAACAAACGTGTCAGGGAGATGTCATTCGATGCATGAATGATACCACGTTTCTGATGCATTTGTCCACTGTGCTAGAAGCCGGCGCGTCGACTGTTATATAACATGCTGAGCTGGTGCTGTGTGGACATACTGTACCTTTATGGTGTGTGTCACATCAGGTGAGAGTGAGGAATGAGTGGAACAGGAAAGTGTGTGTGGGTGTCGAGGAGATACTGGATGTCATGAGAGAGGCCCTGTTGCCCGTGTTGTGTGGGAGCGAGAGGCGGAAGGGGCATTTAGAAAGTGTGTGTTTGTGAACGTTAGCCACGCCCCTCACCTGAGTTCACCTCTGGGAGATTTTAGTGCGTTTCCCATGTTTCAATAGATGAGTAGAACATGCAGAAAACAACACTGTCTCCTCTATTTACCTTTTTGTTACTGTCATGTTTCAGAAGTAGCCCGGCCAAACTGCACTGGGAGATTGAGTTCAGCGATTGAAGTGATTTCTCTTTGTGAAAGAGCTCACAAACACTTTCACATCCCTTTGCCTGAGCTCAGTGTGTGTGTGTGTGTGTGTGTGTGTTCAGTCCCTCAGGTGAATTGACACAGGTGGACATTTTTGCACAATGCATCATTTGACAGAGGTCGGAGCATCGCATGACAATAACGCCCTGTTAAAATCAGCGTCGGCTCCTCACTCCCCCTGAACGGCCGACATCCTTTCAAAGAAGTGAGAAAACAGAGTGATTCTCCGGCGCTTAGGCGAGGGCACTGTATTTGCCACCGAGGAGCCGAAACACGAGGTGTCTTTTAAGCCATTGATTCCTGTTGGCCTAAGCCTTTTCGGCGGCGAGAGGGAACAAGAGGATGAAAACGAGGAGGGGGAAGCCATTCCTGTCGACAGAACACAAACGTCTGCTGCATGTTAGGGCTTTGGCTTCCTTCACATAGACGCTGTAATGCTTGTGTGTGCACGGATGTGTGAAGCGAGCGCGCCTGTGAGCGTAGCTGCTCATCCGTGCATGCACGTACGCCCAGCGGCGCCTCGCTGTATTCTGTAATAACGCACCGAGAGGCGCAAGGAGAACGGCCTCTCAACCCCGAAAAGAAGTGAAGGAGGGAGGGAAGGAGGGAGGATACCGGGGCTAACGTGGCTTCGTTCCTCCAAGCTGCTGCTGATCAAACGCACTTGATGGCTTTGGCAGAGGGAAAAACTGAAGGCACTGCTGGAAAGACATTACCACAAGCAGAAAAGAACCTTAAAGAAGCGTCGTGGCAATCTCCACTGTTTGGCTCATTTCACTCAGCACAGATCTATTTTACAATGTCCCAGACCATTTCCCACTCGGGATGCTCGGCTCGTGTGATCTCCCTGCGTGTTGGGATGTGCGATCAAGGCCCCCCCTTCAAGTCGGCCTAATTTGTATAATTGAAAACAGCCGTCTGATGTGCGGTTCAAAGGTCAGGCAGACAGCGGCGAGATGTCGCCCAGTGATACATGAATTAGCACCTCAGCTAGTTTTGTTCAGTCCAAGTGCCAAAGATTCTGTGAAGCGTCGCCACTTCAAATGTTTTATTTAGTTGCTCAAATATAGATGATGACAAACTCAAAATGAGCCCAGAGTCGGTGTTTTTTAATTACTGTTAGGTGGTGATTTGAGTTTTAGGTATTACAGGCTCAGAAAGTTCAGTCACTCTTAAACTGAAGGGGCCTTTCAAAAAGTGATTGGATGAAATAATGAAAAAAAAAAAAAGATATTGTCATCAAGCCAGAAACAGTGCAGTTTTATTTCTCTTGACATTTTGGAGGTATATTTTTTTACAGTTTTCACAGCAAAAAAACATCTCAAATATCTCATTTTAGAACAAAACTCTCATATTTTTCTCTGCCAGACGCGATGATTTAAACCCAACTTATCCAGCGACTTGCTCCCAGTTATCAAAGCTGCTGCCTGATAAGAGCGCCCAACCTATTTTTCAACTAAACCCAGAGACATCATTTTTGTTTCCACATATTATTGCCGCGGCTTGATGGAGTAATCTGTCAGTGGAATTGCTGATACGGAGGCAGCGACACTGTGGTCCTGCAGCGGAGTGATTGAGCAAGGACGGCGAGGGTGGAGGGTTTGATTCCCCTCCTGAGCCACCGACACTGAAAACACCTCGTTCGTATTGATGTGGACGTCAATGATGCAACACTGAACATTTACATTGAAGTTCTCCTGTATTTTTTAATCGCTGCTTTTCCCCGGAGATGTCTCAACTATTTTCAGCTGCAGCTCCTGTTCATTGGTGTTAAATGTGATGTTTTATCAGGCTGTATTTTACAGTTCGTTAAGTGGAATTCCTCAGTTCACCCACAAGGTTTTATTAGCGTGTTTTCGTCCAGTAAACTGCTTTGACCAGGTCTTTTCTTCGGCTTGAGGTCGAGGTGAGCTGACGCTGGTGCAGATTTATCCCAAACACACAGGACTGATGGGATTCATAAAATAATAACACAAACATAAAACCACTTCTCTCAAAAAAAAACAACCTCAGCTGATATTATGAAGTGAGACGTGGATTGTAAGAAAAAGAGAAAACGCACCACAGATTTTCAACTCCAACAGGAGACGTGTTGGGAACGTCGGTTTTCCAGCGATGGAGACGGATGTTTGTGACATTTGTGTGTCGGAAAACGTTCAGGTCACTTTCCAGTTTGCCAACATGTGCTGCTGCTGTGATGTTGTGAATGAGGCCGTCTCTCTGCCTGCTCATCAGTTCAGATGTCTTTCTCCAGAACGACTCACACCTGATGCACATTCTCAGACTCATTTTGACATTTTTTGATTGGACCAACAGTAAAGCCTGAAGCCTCCGGCCCCCTGAGGTTCTTTGTTCCCTTTGCAGCTTTTTGCTTCTGCAGCTTTGCTCATTAATGTATTAATGGCTTGAATGAAACACGTTATTGCCCGTGATGATAAAAACATCCTTGATCATCACGATGTTTCAATCTCAGACATTTGATTTGTGAAGTCACTTCTCGTTGTTTCCTGTAGAACAAAAACACACCTGATGTTAAAAGCTTTCGTGAACCTGCTATAAACTGAATAACATAGTGTCCATTTATTCATATGGAAATGCCTCAACGATCCACTGTGCAATTATACACAATTTAAACGTGCCGTATATTGTAGATGAAAATGATCCGGTGACAGCAGAGTCTGTTAATAGAACAGAAAAACAGACCAGAAAGGTTTGAGTTTATCAAGTAAATATTACAGACAGATTACACATGAATCACCATCTGGGGGATTTATAAACCATAAATCCAAGGCTATTTGAAAAATGGCCAAGCCTTTGTATTATAAAGTGTGTGTGTGTGCGCGTGTGTGTGTGTGCGTGCGAGTGCGCGGCCTCTGGGCACATTGTGATGCTGTTTTGGACGGCTGCCCTCATTCTGATGTCCCCATCGACTCTCTGGCCTACATGGCCGAGTACAGGCCTGTTTTCCACTGCAGGTCGATACAGACGCAGCGCTGAGGGGACAGCCCGAGGCTTACACACAAACACACACACACACACACACACGCTCGCACTTAAACACTTACAAGCGTGGAAACACAATAGTATCCCCCCGGTCGGAGCCGTCCACGTGTTCCTAGAAACAGCAGCGGAGGAGACGAGGGATTAATGTGCGGAGGGAGTGTCGACGCATGTTCTGACGGGATTTCCAGATTAGTGTGTTTTAATCCAGACGTGTGGATACGGTCAGTTATTAGAGGTCGACCGCTGTGGGTGATAATTATGGATTGAAGCTGATGCCAACATGTCACGGATGAATTCAGCATTTTATTTTTAACATCGTCAGGATAATTGTGAAGCAGCGTTTAAAGGGAAACTCCGCTGAAAATCTACTTTCTAGGTTTCAAACACTCGCTGCCCGGAGGAAATTCATAGCTTGCTCTTTTGTGGAGTCAGCTTGCATTCACATGGATTTAAATGGTGACCCTGAGTCAAGGCCGAGGATCACATCGACATAAATATAAACCTGCTTTGCAAATAGACAGGCGTCATGAATTTAGATGTTAATTGTCAGAGCAACAGTTTGTCTGAAATATGCTTCGGATCAGCCTCAACCTTTGATAATACGAGTGCTCCACAAATGAAACTAAAGAAAAGGTCAAAATCGATGGAGCAGAGATCAAGACATCCTGACTTTTAATCCCAAGCTCCAAAATCACTGCAGCCTACATTTCCTACAATGCAACACCAGTGTCTCTGTTTCTGTTCAATATTTGCCGTCATGAAGCTCAAGCCAGGTAACCCCGATGACATCATTATGACATCATCAGATTTGAAAAGGCTCCTCCAGAACCACATTACACATCAGTTTTCAAGAGGCTGAGTCGTCCAACTCGTGACGTGTAAACTGAACTTCATGTGTAAGATTTATCATTATATGACACTTAAAGGATATTTTTGGTGAAATATTCCTTTAACGGCAGAATTATCGACATTCACAGCCCGTTTTATCAAAGCCGCTCCGCTCGGCCCGGGAAGAATAAAATCCAGACTGATGGAGATTAAAGCGCTGCTTGTTCTTTCCTCTTGCGTTAGTTTCCTCTCCAGACTCTCTCCTCCCTCCTTCCTCTCTCTCTTCACCCTAACAGCTCGAGCAGTTATTACTACTTAAAGTACTGCACTTGCTGACAGGGAGGTTCGTGGTTGTGTGTGTGAGTGTGTGTGTGTGTGTGTGTGTGTGTACTGTGTGTGTGTGTGTGTGTGTGTGCTGTAAAACACTGGTCTGATGGCTCCCTTGGGTATTTCAGAAGCTGCAGTCGCTTCTCTAAAGTTCAAGCAATTACATTTTCCGACCGGGTGCCATTTGCCAAACAGTCTCTGGCTGTGTGTGTGTGTGTGTGTGTGTGTGTGTGTGTGTGTGTGATTGCTTATATGGGCATCTGTGTTTGTTTATTACGTGTGTGTGTTTCGGTTTAAACTCATATACTGTACCTTACACTGACAGACTCTCAGTACAGGAAGCAGAGCTGCTGAAGGTGTGACTCATTACTTGTTTTCTTTTCTTGGTGGTAAATTGAATAAATATGCAAATATACAATGACGGAGGTTGAGCTACAGTCTGCTCACTTCCACTTTGTGTAGCTTGAAAATGCTCTTTGTTGCAGATTTATTTCAGATTATTAGTGGCTGGACTGAACAGTAAAATAAATAATACAACCAGGACTGAAATTAATGTTTATTTCCATATAAATTAACTTGTTAATGATGAACTGATGAAAGGTTTAATCTAGAAGATGTCAACAAAATAATGAGAAATGTCCGTCAACTTCCACAAAGGACAACGTGAGTTCTTCAGGTTACAGGAAAAATATTGTAATTTTGATCACGCAAAACAGAGAAAAGCTGCAAAATCTCATATTTCAGAGGCAAGAATCAGCAAATGTTTAGCATTCAATCAATCAATCGATGAATCAGATTCCACTTCCTGCTGAAGGTCCCTCCAGGTTTCTAATGTCTGAGGAGTAAATCGAGCTGGTTTTCGCTGCAGCGGTGCAGCAGCGGGTCAGCGACGTGTTCGCTGCAGTAAATGTGTGCATGACAGGAATGTGTCCGAGCAGCAGCTTCGTGTCGACCTGGTGCAGAATTACAGACTAGAATTGCACCAAAATGTTCTGTCAAAGGCCGACGTGGATAATTTTGGACTGAAGCTGCTGAGTTGTTTTAGTTTTACGTCTTTAGCAAAAGAAAATAACAAGTAAACAGGATCTGAGATGCATCTTTATATGTTACACTCGATCTGGTGATGAGAACAGTTTAGAAAAACCGAATTTTAGAAAGTGAAGATAAAAATATTTTTATGTAAAGTTTATTTTGATGTTGATGTTTTGGCTCGTTTTCACCACTTTCAGAGAAAAGGTTTTGACGAACTGGTGAACTAATGAAGCGTTCGACAGCTGAAGTCGTTTCCCTCAGGAGCAGGTGGAGACCAACACAGAGCTGAAGGAGTGAATGTTGGAAATTAAGTCGAATAACTTTCCAGTAATTCGACAACCTCTTCCATATTGTTTCAGTTCAGACAACATGAACATCATAAATTAACCAACATGATAAAACAAGGCTAGCAGTTTCCCTTGGCTTCCAGTCATTGTGCTAAGCTACGGTAAGATCTGGATCTGGAGTTGAAACTGATATTGATTTTTTTTTTTTTTTTTTTTTTTATGTGTGTGTGACAGGAAACAAGTGTGTTTCACATATTTTTTGTTCCTGTCACATGTTTCTGTTTCTAAATTGAAGCAACAGAGGAGCTTTTGCTAGTTAGTGCTGCGAGTTGAGTTCAGTGTTTCTGTTCTCGGGGACGGTCGGGTTGAGCTCACTAGTGGTTTGGGAGATACAGAGCTGGATCTGCAGGGGCTGTTAGGTTGGAGTGTGTGTGTGTGTGTGTGTGTGTGTGTGTGTGTGTGTGTGTGTGTGTGTGCGTGTGTGTCAGTGAGCAGAATGGGCTGCCATAGTCCTGACAGGATGACAGCTGTCACCAAGGAAATAGAGAGAGGAGGAGGAGAGAGGAGAGACACTTCCTCAAGGGAACACACACACTCTCTCTCTCAGACAAGGCCTCAAACTCGTGTGTGTGTGTGTGTGTGTTCAAGCATGTTTGTGTGTGCAGCCATGTTTGGCCCAGAGATTCGCTCCAGTGTGAGTATAATTGGTTTGTGTTTCAGTAACGTGCACACTTTATCTTCACATCAGCAATTACAGTATGTATGTTGAAAAGGAACAAAGGGATGGTGTTGGTATGTGTTTACAAGTGTGTGTGTGTGTGTGTGTGTCCTGTGTACATGTTTGTGTGTGTTCTATGTATTGAGTTTGGTCTGCTTCATTAGTTTCTATTGTAAAATCGATGTTGCCCATTGTGGTGCGACCTGCCTCTGTTCTTGTACTCGCCGATGTGCTCGTGTGTTTTTTTGTGTATGTTCGAGTGTGTGTGTGTGTGTGTGTGTGCCCAGTAATAGTGACCCTGGGGAGAGTGTCTGATACGGGGGGAGGAGCCCCCTAAGTGACCTGGAAAGCAGACCCATCCATCAACTCTCTCTCCTCTCAATCCTTTTATTCCCTCTCTGTTGTCTTTTTTCTCTCCTCCATACGGCTATTACAGCCATCACTGCTCTTAAAGCTGCAGCGAGGTCCTCGCCGTCTTCCGCTGAGTGTGTGTGTGTGTGTGCGTGTTGGAGTGAGTGTGTTGGTGTTTGCGAGGTGGTTTCTGGTCGGAGCAGCGTGAGGTTCTGTGTGTTTAACCCGGTTTGCTGGCCCCGCTAAGCCTAATGGTCTCGACGAGATGGAGGAGAGCGAGCGAGAACTCACCTGAGCTCAGTTACTTTGCTTTTCATCGGCTCTGAAATTCAGACGTGTGATGTGAAATTCAGATTAAAAATTGGGGCCGTCACTAATGATTATTTCATTATTGATGAATAGGAATACACACATTTCTGTCCAGATACTGATTCCCACACCTAAACCTTGCGTATTAACCTGATCTAATATCTGAGCCCCTATTTTCTTTCATTTTAAAATCCGTACTGGCTTAAATGTGTGAAACTGGATAACTTGAAACCAAGATGAAAAGTCGTTTGTAGTTGGGTGTGAGCAGGTGTGTGCGCTCCGTTGCACCTGTACCGACACGGAGCGGTGATGTCACGGCGTGCCGACACACCCTGGAGTCCACGTCCACATCGCTGCAGCGAGGTCAGAAGCTAAAGCACCGCAGGTCAGCGACAACAAGCGTTTTAGCTGCTGTTCAGTTCGAAGGGGAACTCTCTGATTTTACACATCAAAGTGTGTTTACAGGCCTCTGGGAGTCGTGCTGCATATGTGGAAGAAGTTAGACAAAGTCTTTTGTGGCTCCAGAGCGATGTCAGCTGGGGCGACGTCGGTCAGGGCCGAAGAGTCTGAAAATGAAGAAAAGGTTTAAAAAGGACACCACGTCTAAACTCTTTTCTGACTCTCTGAGCCCCAGTTCATCGCTTCAACTCGTGAGAGACGTCCAAAGCTTGACGGGCCTCTAATGCAGAGTTATGGTTAATAAGCCGCGATTGGACGGTTCAGCTGTTGTTGCTCTTTAAAAAATTGGTTTTAATGCAGAACGGTCACATGAGGCCGACCAAGCATCAGCCCTGACACCGATACTTGTGCACCAATAAAGATGCTGCTAGTGCGACTCAGAGGTTTTGTTTGTCCAACAGTCCAAAATCCCAGAATACTCAATTTACGTTAAAACAAATTATCTCGTTTTAGCAGCTGTATTTGACATTTTTGGTTCATACGTGACTTAAAATGGTTCATTAATTATCAAAATTGTTGATTTATTTTCTCTCAATTCACCAACTTTTTTGCTCATGTGTGACTCAGATCTGTTTTTTCTTCACGACCGTTCAGATTCTGATTTTGGGCCACTTTCATATGTGCTCGTCAATAATGTGCAATAAATCCAAATTGAGCACTAAAGCCTGCAGTGTGGACGAAGGTTGGACCGAACCAGCCACGTTTTAAAGGCCATGCAGTCGTTTGGTTTCCACAGTTCAGATTTAATATGTGCGTTTTAACAAGTTTCTCTGTAAACACAGCACCAGAGAGACGGAGAGAGGATTTTATCTGGAGACAAATCCTGGAGCTGCTCTGTAGACAGTGAATAATGGAACGACTCCCCGGACGCCGTGACAGCAGCCGGGCGGATTTTTACCAGGATATGAGGACGTTTTCTCATTCACAGCTGGAAGTCATACATTCAAATAAAACTCATTCGGACGGGATACCTGAAGCAAAAATTCTCCGAGCTCAGACGTTCAGTCGCTAATTTAATACCAGTGCAAAGTGTCACATCACATATCACATTAATTCAAATCTTGACGCTCGGATTTGCAGCTTAGGGAGACAATTGACTGCGATTGGAGATATTGAATTTGTCCAAAATCACTGGGAGGATCAGTGCGTTGTGTCGCGGTGCGTTCAGGTGCAGGTATTTCATGTTGTTTTATTTGACCTCTGACTGTGTTTAGGTCACTGGAATCATTTACCAGCTTTAAGAAAAAGAAAGGAAGAATCGTACATCAGCAGATTTGCATTATTGTGTTTGTGACAAATGTTGGTTTGTAAAATAATGTGTGCAACCTCCAGCCTCCCTCAAACAGATCGTCATAAATAAATGTTTGTAATGAAGCCGTCCATCGTCGTCCGGCTCTGTCGTGAAGCAGCAATCAAAATCAGGATCACGTTTCCTTCGGTGTGGAGCATCTTGGGAGGAGGTGGATGTGAGGCTCTGCGGCGAGGGAGGGGTTAAAAAGAGATGATTAATCAGGGGGTGTGTGGGTGTCGCTGTGTGTGTGCATGTGTGTGTGTGTGTGTGTGTGTGAGCGGGGTGAATGGGGGTCTGGCATCCAAGCAGCAAGGTAATGAGTGGAGCCACAGTGTGTGCGGACCTCTAGCCTCTGCAGTGGAGAGGAGGGGGCATGAGTGGAATACAGAGAGACGCCGTTCCTCCCGCTGATGGCTCTGTTGGTTATGGATGAATCAGCCGCAGCCTCTTTTTCGAGGCAGCAATGCACTGTGGGAAGCCGGGTTTATTTCTCTCATCAGCAGAAAGGATGGAGCCGTGGTTTGATGCGGATCATCACAAATTTTACTTCCCTGAAAAGGAAAAGGTAAAAGGAGGATTTTGTGGTTTTTGTCTAAGATGTGAAAACAAAAAAGTTAGAGGAGCAATTTCTCTTAATTTAAAAGTACAAAACTTTAATGAAGATCTCAGACATGTGGAGATGTTTCAAACCTGGCAGCGACTGAAAGCTTTATCCTGTTTCTACTCTTGTTTTGTTTCGCTGTCATCAGTAATTTGTCTGTAAAGATGTCTGATTCTGACAGTGGTTGTAAATCAAACTGGCTGTAATGCATTTGTTGAATATACATGAAATCATTCAGCCATAAAACTCAACATAACATTTTTGCACAGTAAGAATCTTTCCTCGTCCTCTGACCCGTCACTGCGTTCACCAGCGAGCCAGTTGTGTAAGTTGTGTTGGTCTCAGACTGAAGCTACTGAAATGACCCTGAGCTGAAAAGGATAACGAACGATAGACGACTACATTCACAACATCACTTCAGTTTGTTAAAGCTCTTGAAGCCACATGCAGACAGGTCAGCTTCTTCGCCGTTCTTGGTGTGAAATGTCAGAAATGTTGACAAAGTGTGTGCTATTTTACTATATATAAGTTTCTTCTGATGGTATTTGTGAACTTGTGATACACACTTATCCACATTATTATTGTTGTTTTGTGTCACCATAAAATTTGACTTCCACCCGCCGACACCAACAAAACCTTTTTTAACCAATATTTTTGCTTCACCTTGTTTCCAATTGGCCCGTTGAGGCAGTGAGCTCGGAGATTAGTCGTGATTGCACTGAGGCCTTTCTGAATAGTCCAATCAACCTGCCAATATTTCTTTCCGTGTTGTTCAACAACCTGTTAATGTATAGATCGATAGAAAAAGTGTGTTTGGCTTTGTGAAATGAGCGGCTGTGTGGCTCGAGTGGATTTATGTAAGGAAGGTTTGTAGCGGCTGTGAATCCAAACAAAGGAAGACAGGTGAGATAATTTAAGAGTAAGGAAAAATGTCAAACCCTCCACCTCCATCCAAGCTCATTATCATGACTCAGGGCTTTTTAGGAGATTGTCAGATTCAGATGAAGCTGGAGAACAGGTCAACCCAGGTGATTAGCAGCTATTCACGACGGCGAGGGTCACGCAGGAAGTTTGAGTTCACGTAAGCAGGAGCATCCGAGGGACCCGAGAGGGGAGAGAACGCGGCGCTATTAACTCCCCCTGCCTGTTCTGATCCGTTCCCACTTGACATTAGCAGGAGAAAATGACATGCTTTTAGCAATGGCTGCTCATATAAGAGGGTTACCTCTGTCATTTAGAGGCAAGAGCTGGTGGGAGCTGACAGGAGCCCCAGTTCTCAAGAATAACCTGGTTTAGAAGATGGAAGGTTGAGGAGAGAGATAGTGGGAGGGAGGAAGAGAGGATGCTCTTGCAAAAGAGAGGGGATATGCCACAGACGTCTGGCATTTTGAAAAAGAACAGAACGACTTTCTTTCCTTTTCGAGGTGTATCCATGAATATCTCACTTTCTTTAAAGACTCCAACTTAACCCCAACCTCTCCGTCTCGTCAGAACTTCCTCTGACAAGTTAATTGATTCCTGTGACCCCCGAAGCTAATGCTAATTGTAATCCTGAAGCTGGAGCGCTGGCGGCTACAAATGTCAGCTGGAGGTGACTGTTGGGAACCATTTAAACTTCACTACCCAGAAATCCTGAAAGGGTGATGTCAATAAATGTCAAGGAGCATGTTTTAGTTTTACCAGTCTGGAATGGCATACAGAGAACTGCATGTGTGTGAGTTCAGGTTTCTTAGGACAAACTCTCATAAAGTCGTTTTAAGGATTTTGAATAATGACTTCCTCGAGGTGGAGTTTCCTTGCAGGTGAGGTCACAGCCCCTGAAATACCCCTTCCTCCTCCTTCTATTCCCAACGTAAGTCTGAACGGAGAACTACTCCCCACTTCAATCAATCCCTGGCCCTAATTAGGCCTCCGCCTCACCTCGCCCGCCGTAATGATGGCGCGGCCACATGAAAAGCTTCCTTCGCTTGTTTTTCCTCCGCTTCAAAAGCCGCCTCCCCCCGCAGACCGGCCCCGCCACGACTTAGCAGCAGGTCTTTAGGTTTGTTTGTCCTCTGTTTTGTTTGGTCATTAAAGTTGTCACACTCTGTTTGGATCAAATCGGCTTCAGGAGCGGCGCAAATTAACGTCCCAGAATATTAGCGGTGACACCTCGTTAATGGGATGTAACGTGTCAGAGGGGAGGCAGGAAGCTAAGGTGAGGCGAGGAGGGGGTTTTGTTTTGGCTCTATGTGTCTTTGGACGCCCCGGCGGCGGCGTTTACATTATGTTGAGTTGTGGTTAGTGTTGAGCAGTTGGCAGCGGCGGTTGCAATTAGGAGCGCTGGCTGGGAGCTGCAAGACGTTTTGCAGGTTGTCAGGCGGTGGGTGTGGCGGCGAGACGTGATTGACGGCGAGTGGGCACAGCGGTGGGCATTATGGCGGCTGCGGTTGGCTGAGATTGGCAGGCAGCTCTTTGTAAGTGCTTTTCTCAGCGGCAGACATTATAGCCTTTTGTGGTCCTCTGGGGTGCTTTCACACAACTATAGCCAGTTAGTGTGTGTCCGTGAGTGTGTGTGCGCCTCACCGCCATGATCCCTCTGAGGCGGGTGGTTTCCTCTCCAAATCTTTTGCCAGCACACAGATGTTCTGACACACTTATACACTGACGGATGGACGGATGGGCGGTTGTGTTTACCTACTCACGAGTGTGTTTAAACTGAGCCCGGGCCAAAACCACTCACAAATCATTCCTCGGAGTGAGCGGCTTAGCGCGCCGACACACCGCAGACATGCGCTGCAGAGACACACACTAATGAGAAAAGTTCCAGAGGTTTTTGTTTTAATGAGAAGTCCACGGCTTCGTCTCACCTCGGCTGGTAAACAACAACAACAACTCACTGAACTCTGTGTGTGTGTGTGTACGTTAACTTTATGCTGAGAGGTTGTCTTGCATCCCACATTCTGGCCCTGGGCGCTTGTTAGTATTATTGTCAAATTCCTTCATGAACACACACGCACATACCCGCAGGCACACACACACACACGCACACACACGCACACACACACAGAAACACACACAGATGCTCACAGCCAAATCAAATCTCAGCTGGCCAGACTGAAGTTGAAGGCTTTTAATGCAGCTGTCGTTGGCTGGTCTTTCTACACACTCACATCCTCACACACACACCAAGTCATGAAACACTCTTTTGCAACAAATACCCCGATGCATTGAGCTTTGAGGAGCGTGTGTGTTTGTGTGAAACGAAGGCGGAGACGTTAGCATTAGCCTCCTTTGCCATTCCCGGCGCACGGCTGTCAGCCCGCGCTTAGCTTAGCGTCTTCATCTGCAGAGGATTAGCATGCAGCACTAGCCGGCGGTACGAGCTGAGCCTCCCTCTCTGATTAGGTGTGATGCATTTGAAGCCTCCACGGGGAGAGAGGACGGCGCACACTCCGCCGCCGCTCGGCATATCGGCTCATTGTATTAAGCGGTGTGTGTGCGGGATGTTAAGCAGATGTTTGGTGAATGCAGCTTAGTGGAGAGCGGGCTCGTTTTAAACGGCCTACACGAGTCCACGGCAGCAGAAAGGAAGCATTTCCCCGGCAGCACGCCGTCCACTCTTGCTTTTCTATTCTCGTGTACTCGTCTTAACTCGGAGAGACGAGCTGAATTATATTACACCAGTTCAGTGGTTTTCAAATGAATACAAGTTGTTTTATAGGAGAGCCGCCTGCAGTGATAAGAACTGTTTCATGTCTTGTGACTGGTGCTGGCCAAAAGTATGTGGACAGCTGAGCTTAACACCCACATGTGATTCTCATTCCAAAACCATTGATCTGAGATGATAACAGTCTCCATTGTTTCAGCAAGATTTTCCACAGGATTTTGGAACCTGACTGCAGCGACGTAAGGTGTTTCACTTCATCCCGAAAGTGTTTGCTCCAGTTTATAAGTTGGGATGCTGTGTAAAACGTTAGTGTTGGGACAGGGGCATGTTTAGCACTGTGCTGCATCACCTCTTCTTGTAACAACGCTCTGTAAACCTTTGGGCCAAGGAGACCAGTTTCTGGAGTTTTGAAAGTGAAATGTTGTCTTGCCTGAGAGAGGATTTCAGCAACAGGTCGGGGTCTCCGTTCTCGTGCTCATGATGCTCCAAATGTTTTCAAGTCGGGACTGCAGACAGGCCAGTTTTTTGTTTGGCATTGTTTTGCCAAAATATGCAAGGTCTTTCCTGAAAAAGATCTGAAACCTGTTTATATTGTAGCATCTAGCATCAATGGTGCCTTCCCATGTCATGGGCACTTACTCATCCCCGTCCCCATTAAACTGTGTGGTAACAGGCTGGATGGTCCCTCTCCTCTTTAGAGCGGAGGATGTGGCGTCAAAATTTGATTTGTCAGACCACAGGACAGTTTGACACTTTGCCTCAGTCCATCCCAGCCCAGAGATATAAATCAGCATAATAAGAGATCTTAAATGATGTGCAGATAAGTCTGGCGTTAGTGGAATGACAGTGACAGTTTGGGCATAATTCTGGCAGTGGACAACACAAACTAAAAACAAACCCTCCCTCTGTCTTTCCTGGGGTAAAATTTGACCATATGGGGCCTGATGGCTTGATTTGTTTCTAATTGGAGTTTCTTAACACGAGAATATTTGCACACCTCTTGCACGAGTCTTCAGTTTTTTTGGGCTCGGTTTGAACACAGTCCTTGTGAATGAAAAGCCTGCGGGACAGAAGCGATGCCGCAGCTTTGCGAGTACACTGTCATGGAAATGGCCATTTAGTCCGCCTCAAGCCTCTGGGGAGCATCGGAGGTATCCCAGAAGTCTGTGCAGACCTTTTTGAGAAGAGAGCGCGCAGCAACAAGTCCCCTGGGTGCTCATTACGGAAAATGTTGCCGTATGAAACAGGCCGAAGCTCCGAAACACACACATACAAGCCAGATTTAGACAGGAATTTTCTCTGTCTCGCATGGTTCAGTCACATAATTCACGACAGCGATGAGTCGAGGGGTCAAGTAGCGGGACTTTATTCATATTCCAGCATATGGAGTCCAAATTTGACTTCTTGCATAATCATAATAGGGAGCATAGATCAACCGGAGGAGGAGCAGAATGTTTTCAGACTCTCGTTTTATTTAGTAGTTCCTGCTTTTTCTTGTCCATCAACGCTCAATATCCTCACTGACACATTTTCATTAATGCACCATATCTTCAATTATAACACATTCACAGCCTCCAATCAAGCTCGGCTCCACACAGAGCAGCTGCTTTACACTAAACTGCCAGTTTCTTTGCCTGTAAGACTCAAGTTTGAATGCTTTTCTTGGCATCTTCAGACACACACATTCTCCTCCTCGCTTCCCTGCTGTTATCTTGTGTTGGTCTTTGTGCAATTGTGCAGCAAATAAAGGGGAAGAACTGAAAACATGAGGTTTGATCAACTCATAATTTGACTTTATTTAAGCAGAACTAGCCGGCACTGCATTCAAGAGTCGACTTGAGTAATTTAAGAAGAAGAGAATTGAAGTATCATGAATAAAAGTACCCAGTCTGCAGAGTGTTAAATCATGGAGCCACGATTGGTCCCGAGTGATATTTTTCTATCCTATGAACTCGAGATACACGTTATTATCCTGTGCAACAAGGAACAACATAATTCGTCAGGACTTTAGTGGCTCCTTTGTTTGCTTTGGACAAGTTACAGCTTTATCATTCTTATCAGTTCATGGCGACTTCACATAAATCCCAGCAGAGCTTTGCACAATTCAAACCTGAGCAGGTTTAAACAGCCACATTGAACTGAAAGCACCTGCGTGGCCTTAAATCTAGAATAATATGTCAAATGTTTTTATGTGCAAGTCAAATTAGATAGTAGCTATGATTGTACAATATTTCCCCCTGACATGTAGTGGAGTTCAAGTACAGTGAGTAAATGTACTTACTTTCAAAGCATAAAAAACCTTTTAGAAAAACATTGAAGAGGAGAGTTTCGTCTAAGATCGATACTCTACGTCTAATAATTTATCAACCTGCGATATCTTGTCCACTGCTGCTCCTCTTGAAATGTAAATGGTGTAAACAGGCTTCACAGTTTCTTGACGAATATGACTTGATGCGAACGATATGAATCTCCAGAGAGAGGCAGCGAAGTGTGAGAGGCAGGAAAGCAAAAGATGGAGGCGCAGACGGAGGGTGGGATGAACAGGACGACAGAGAGAGAAGGTGAGAGAAATGGAGAGAGGCGGGTGGTAGACAGTTCCTGCGGCACCCTTGGGTGGCGTTTGCTGCGTTCGTGTGTGCGTGAGTGTGCGCCGCAGATGAGTAATGGCCTCTGACGTGCATGTCTCTCTTGTCTCGTCCTCCATCCGTTTCATCATTACATGCCATCAATCTCCCCGTCTCTCAATCTCCCTGTCAGCTCCCTCTGTTCCCCTTCTCTTTTTCCATCACCCTCTTATTCTCTTCCCTTCTTCCTCCCCTCCGTTTCCTGTTACACCCAGACAGGCTTCTTCTACGTCGTCTGCAAACTCCTCGGGGTGTTTAACTCCTTCTCCTTCTCCTTCCTCTTCCTCTCTCTCCGTGCTGAAGCATTGCTCTGTTTCTCACCTGAGCCCCAGTTTAATTTCACCGTGAGAGCGGCGCTCACGCACTCGTGCACACACACTCAATCATTCGCTCACCTAACACACTCGCACACACACTCAAACACACACACACACACTCAAAAGGAGCTGTCAAGAGTAATGGTGTTTAGTGTAATTTACTGTACCGCCGTTGTAGCCTCTGCTTCCTCAATAGGAATCATTATAGAGATTACATAATGGGGGTAATTTTTCTTCTGCCGTATACAGCGCAGTGATGGCAGGACAAAGCGTTTTCGGGGCCGGAGAAACCCTGTTAGCTGTAGCTGAGAAAGTAAGCGGGTCCGGCTAAATCGGCGCCCGTTAGCCTCCCTCCCCTCTCTCCTCAAATCCATGCCTATTACTCTTAACAAACCAGAATGGATCCGGGGTATCGATCTGTTGGAGAGGGAATGCTCTCTTTGTTCAAACACACACACAGTGAAAAGGGAGAAGGCCACGCTGAAATTCTCACACTCGTTCAGGAGGTGGAAATTGTTGATGCACAGTTCTGTCCTGTTAGAGCTTCCCTCCGCCCTCAGTTTGTCCTCAGCCTTCAACCAATAAGCGACTTTGTATTGAGATATAATGTGGCTTTAAAGGCCGTGTAACAACGACATCTTTACATCCTTAAAGCCGTGTTTCCCGTGCATTGATTTATCTGCGGCGACCCGCCACAATATCAACATCGACCGCCACGTATTGATTTTCTATTTCTTTCACTATTTAAAATTGGTAAACTCTTATTTCGTTGTAGAGCTGCGTGCAGCGCATTGATTCGCTCAGCCTCTCCCTGCAAACACATTGACAACAGACCTTTCTGTGAATCCTCCCTCTTCTTCATGTACAGATGATCAAAACATGATCATGATGATGAGATTCCTGAATAGACTCAATCCGGATTTCACTAATAATCTATATCTGCACAAATTTGTCCAAAACTGATGCATCTTTGTTCTTGACACTGTCGATCTCAGAGCCCAAACTCTTCAGATAAATTATTAGTAATCATGTAAGGAGGCCAGTACGACGACTGTGGTCAAGTGCGCTGTCATTTGTGAAACCTGGTCATGACAGCTGCCGCTTGCAATTTGATTTGTGCCTATTCACACTGTTACACCAAAAAAAACATGAAAGATTCCCAGTTATATGACACAAAGTGAAGCATCTCTGTAAGTTATTCACCTGTGATGCACAATTAAAATATTTGCAATGGAGCAGCTTATATCTGGTATTATTTAATAATGAATTGAAAAAGGAAAGCACGCCCCCACCTCGTGAAAAAGCTCTGAAAAGCCAGTAGCTTGTTCCTTCATGGAGGGAGGCAGCTGTCATCAGATTGGATTCACAGCAGTTGTAACAGCTTCCAGTGGAGACCCAGAGGCGCTGCAAGAAACGGTATCAAACTGTAATGGAGACAGTTCTTCAGAAAGCACAAGAGCCAACTTTTTGGGAGAAGGCAGTTTGAATTGATAGAAGGAGCAGAAAGGCAGCTTTGTTCAGATGCTGTGACATTTTTCTCACTTTTCAAATGGATTTTCAGTTTCCATGCTTGTGCAGCATCTGGTCACTTTTTGGGTTTACTAAAAACGAAGTGATGGTCTTTAATGTTTTGTCTGCGTAAATGTTAAACAGGAAACATTAGGTTTTCAGTTCATAGTAGCAGAAGCTGAAATGTGTCCCCCATCATCAGCCTCAAAAGCCCATAATCCAATGCAACCATGAGTTATGTCTTGTTTTGACTCCGAGCGCTGCTTCCATGACTAACGGCGCCCAAACTTCAAAACTGTCAGGACGGAGACTCTGTGTTGTCTTTGCTTCTTAAAAATCAGTGATTCATGCAGTTTGTCTACTTTCCAGTTAAGTGTTTTCAATCATGGGAGCTGCTTCTCTTTCAAAACACCACAGATGAGTGAATTTAATGTGGCTGTTTTTACGGATCGACGACAAAAGTAGTTCGCAGCAAAGTGGGGAAAAGCAGGTCGACCAACACATCATGACAAAAGATTAAAGGTATAATGGGAATATGCTCTTATACAGGGACATACAGTTCCTTTAAGTTTCATTCAGAGGAAGAAAAGTTTTCCTGTAGCCTCGATGTCATGATGGCTGATTGTCAAAACCTGAAAGACTCATCTGCAAAGAACAGACATATGGAACATGTTAGTTTGTTTATGACTGAAGTATCCGACTCCTGGATCGAGTCCCAGAGGAGCTGAAGCCATCACTGCTTTTTAAAACGTCCTTTCTACGAGCAGAATCTGGTGTGATCCCTTAACAGCAGAAACCTGAATGTGTGTAACCTGTGGAAGTCATTTATTAAATTCTCAGTCTTTTCACAGCCTGAAAAGTCTTCAGACGTGCTTCTGGCTTATGCAAGGATTCAATTTACAAATTTGAAAGGGTGCAACAAAATTCGAGGATTATAACAAATTAATGTTACCACGGAGCACGGCAAAGTCATAATATCACTTCTGAAATGAGTAATAAATAATGTGTAATACTGCCAAGTTCTGGTATGATGGAGTAATTGACTCTCCTCTGTGGCGCTCCGAGGTCGTTACCTCCCCAGTGATGATTCATGTGTTCGCTAATTGCTCTGACATCATCCATGTTGGATACGCACACTGTCTCTTTAACGCACACACTTCGCTTCCCCTCTTGGCTCGGCGGCGGACGAGGCTGCCAATATTGTATTTACATTAAATGCGTGTAATTTGATAGACCCTGAGAAGAAGTTCGCTTTGGCATCAGTGCGGCTACACAGGTGTCTAACCTTGACTCCTCACCCAGCGTGGCTATTCATAGGCCATTAATTAGAGCAGGATCCTTCTAATTAACACACAGGCGCACTCGCTCTGGCACACACACTCGCACACACACTCTTCCCCCTGCACTCCACTCTCTTCACGTTTGAGTTCCGTTTAATGCGCCCTGTTTGATTTGCCCTACTAAAGTAATGAGTTTGGAAAGCAGACAAAAATTCTGAAGTGTGTTTTGGAGGAGCCTCGGGATAATTTGAAGTCCTGGGGCTGGGAGTAGAAGTGCGCTCGCTCGCTTACACCCACACTCGTACACACCCGCACGCACACCAGCGCGGAAACACACACTCGTCGTTTGTCTGGTGTATTATGTGTATGTTTTCACAGCGGAGTGAGAGGTTTTTACGCATTTTATATGTTCTTCAGAGCTGCCAGACAAGAGAACATCAGAGAAATCAGAGAAAATGACTGTTTTTGTTCCCAATAGTCTTTCATTCAAAATGAAAGTACCAGTTGTTTCGACCCGTAAGAAACAACAGCTGCTTAGTCTCAAAGACCCTTTTTTTATCCTGAGAAGACCTGTTGTTGTTTTTTTTAATGAAGCAAGACAAAATGCTTTAGGGCGAGTCGAAGTCAAGTCTCAAATCAGTGGGTGTGCGAAACAAAGATGAAGTCTTGAGTCAAGCCTCAGAAGAATAAGTTCGAGTCAGGTCCCAAGTCCCAAGTCAGTTGTGATGAGTCCAAAGCAAATTTTGAACCTAGTCAAAACAAGTCTGGAGTCCAACCTCGAGTCGGTCGTGACAGGTCAGGTCGTCTCAAAAAATATCTCAAGTTCTTTAAGACAAGTTCAGGTCAAGTCACATGTCTGAAACTGACCATTAACGTGACACAGCATTTTAATGCTTTCCTCGTAAAGCTGTGTGTTATCAGTCTTTTCAGTGTAACTTTAATAATTCAGTATGCAATCTGTGCTGCCTCCTTGTTGTGCTTTTATTTGTATTTATTTTCAATTGTTCTTGGATTATATCATTCAAAACTTGAGACTTGAATATTTTTGCATTTGAGTCTCAAGTCAACTCAAGTCAAGTCTCAGTTCATCATTTATGTGTCTTCAGCTCTACCTGGATAAAGTCTCTTAATTGGACCAATATGTGCTCGCTAAACTGTGACAGATTGTCAAATGTAGCCGTCAGCACATGAAGATTAAAAGTTTAACCTGTAAACAATGTGTTCAGAGTAGATTAACAGACAAAAACAGATTTACCAGAGCTGTTTAACAGGTAAAAGCAGCTTATTCAGAGCAGGTAAAAAAAAAGATAAAGACGGCTTCCTCAGAATTAAGAGATAAAGAAGAGTGCAGTAGATTAGGCCTAATAAAACAGAGCAGCATTTATCCCGCGCAGCCAAATCTCGTCTAAACAACAACACCTGCGACGGTGGAGTTCACAAATAGCACCGCAGCATTTTCACATCTTTGCCTCATGCCAAAAATGTTTGCCAGTTACATTACAAGCACTTAGGAGCTGGAACGGCGCCGCTGCACGCGTCCCTCGTGTGCTTAACGCGGAAACACACAAGCTCGCATCCACTCAGAATGCACGATACCGTCAACCCCAAACCGTCCCATCAGAGGAGAGCGCTGGCAGGAAGCGCAAATTGCGAAATTTCAAACATCAAGTGAAAAGTTGAGCGAGAACAAATGATGTATTTGGCGAGGCTGGATCCAGGCCACAGCTAGGTTGAGCTGCGAAGGGAAATGTGATGCAGATGAGCCTTCCTCCTCCTCCTCCTCCTCGTCTTCCTCGTCAGCATTCAAGCCTCATCCTGAACCAATATGTGGTGTCTGTTAGCCTGCAGGAAGAGAGAGACGGACAAACAAGGATGAAGTGAGAAAAAGTGGATGATGGGTGAGGGCTGAGCAGCAGGGTAAGAGAGGGCGAGCGAGCTAGAGAGACAGTGGAGCGAGGGAGGGAGACAGAGAGAGATGGTTCATTAAACATTTAGAGGGATGGAGAGCAGACAGGCCTCTCCATTTCTCTCCTCTTACCGTTCAGGAGATGGGAGATTGAATGTAGGTCTGCCTGTGCGCCGACACACACCACAGTTAGTGCATTGTGTATTCGTGTGTGTGCATGTGTGTGTGTGTGTTTTCTGCCATGCTGAAATCCCTGCTCGTCCCCACAGGTCTGGATAATGGCTTGGAAATGTAACAGCACGACCCTAAATATAGCAACCTGGGTCATGCTGTAACGCTGCGCTTAATCCCTATATCACAACACACACACACACATGCACATGCAAAGACAAACACGCAGAGTAATGCAATTCCAAGGTTAGCCAAAGGAGTTAGTCGAGCTTACCCGCAGTGTATCTGCCTCTCCATATAAACTGGAGTGTATTTACCCTTGTACACACCTCTGTGTATTGTCCCATTTAGCACGGTTCCCACTCATGCATCCTAATGGCCCCAGAGAGCCGGGGAGTCTCTGCTGTCTGTTATTAGTGAGCAGCACAGATCAATGGGCTCTGGGACTGCAGCGCTAGCCTGTTAGCGCGTCCCCATTCAAAGCCACTGAGCCGTGGCTAACGCCGCAGCTAAAGCGTTTGCTAGTATAAAGTCTCCGAAGTGTGGAGGCGCACCTGTACCCGCCCCCCGCCGCAGATGTAAAGCCGGGGAGAAGTGAGATGGACAAGAGATGAGGAGACGCACAAAGAGGCCTTTCATGTTCAGGTGGGTCACTCAGTTTATAAAAAATAAATATATATCTTCTGACCCACCTCAGGTGAAACGTAGCCGTGCAGATGGCTTCAGTTTATTCGTCAGCTTTTCACACGTCTGCCTCTGAGATTGCAGCTGCCGCCACGACACAATGAACGGAATTTCATTTGTTGTGTTCAGAGCGTTGAAAACATCCAAACAATGTCGCAGCGTTTTTTCAGAAGCGGCGTCCTTGACCGTCCACAGACCTCATGGGGACGTTTTCTTCTGCAGAACGCATTTTAAATGAGTGCTAATAGAAATAAAAGCAGCTGGATAAAGGTACAAGGAAACTGGTGAAATGTTTTTCATGTTTGCTGTAAATCAACCTTTTAAACCTGCATTCATGAATATCTGTGATATTAGCAGTGAGAAGTGAAGGTTCATGGAGCTTTGGAGCCTCTTTCACCTCATCGTTTTGGTTTTGTTTAGTTTCACCACCCTCATCAACCTTGTCGCAAGCTGGTGAACACAGTGGAGCTTTCAGCGGCTCGAGAGCCTCTGAGGAGCCGGAGGGAACCAAACCAGAGCTAAAAGGAGCGTTAATGATCTCATTCAGACATGAACGTGCTGGTTGTGATGTTTACTGCCCTCTGGTGGCCTTTACAGACATTGTGTTGTCTCTGAGTCATCTATCAGTTTGTGTGTTTGTAGATTTGATCTGGATGGAATAATGTGCACTAAAAGTGTTTTAGTATCATGATCAGGACGATTATTATGTGGGAAATGGTTGTTAATATTCCTCCAGTGTGAGTGTCTCTTCACGGCCTGACTGCTTTTTCAGAGGCTTTTCAACTCTGACATGAAAACAGCTCTGAGAAAAATGCTGACTCAGAGCAAGAAAGGGGGAAAAAATAGATTTTAAGATACTGAATATCAGCTCAAAATGTCACATAGATACAGTCTGAAATCATTTCTGCTCCTCAAAAACCACATCGGTCAAATCTTTGTGTTGATTCGACTGTGTTTGCATCTGGGATCTCAGAGATGAACAGGGCTGCATGCACACACACACACACACACACACACACACACACACACACACATAGGCACACACATGCATAATTAAGCAATCCTTCTCCAATGCATCAGCATATGTCAGCATATGGCTCCCTCCTCAGAGAGACTGTCGAACAGACTGATCCAGGTTTGATGCCGCTCTCAGGTCCTGACCTGGGATGGAGGGCAGAGAGGGAAAAGGAAATAGGAAAGGAAAGGGGGAAGGAAGGTAAAGTGGGAGCACACCTGTCAGCCTGAACTCCCCGTTGACCGGCCTGATGCTGTCGTCTGGATTGTTACTGTCGACTTCAGCACACACACTCCTCACCCACTCGTGTGCATGTGTGTGTGTGTGTGTGTGAGACGAAACATACAACCACACCGAGCCATCTGTTCCAGTGCTAATTGGTATGCATGACAATGTTTTTTCAACCCATAAAACCTAATGAAAATGAACACCCTACCCGCCCTAATATCCCTTAATGCTATCACCCACTCCTCTCTGCCCCGCCCCCCCCTCCACCTCCTCCTGTACAACATTATAGGCGTAATTACACCGTGGTGGGCATTAGCATCCCCTCGTCTGGAGGCGCTTTCAGGTCCAATGATAGGAGATGTCCTGCGGCTCTCAGTGTCAGAGATCCAGGGGCCTCCCAGCCCCCCCATAAACTTGGCTCCGAGTGTGAATCGTTGTAGTTTTATGGAGTAAAGCTATTGGAAACACAGAGCTGCAATGTGCAAGTGATTTCCTCCCTCATGCTGACGACACGCTTAAGGAATCAGACGAGCAGAGAGGGACAGGAAGGAGGGAGGAAGGGATGCGAGGAGCGAAAGAGGCACTGAGTGGAATAAAGACATGAAAGTCAAAAGTCCTGAAGGTGGAAACACTTTTAATTCACGAGTAATTAAATGAACCTTAGCGTCTTTGTTGTGAAATATAATGAAATCAGTTTGTATTTTAAAGGATTTTTCAGTTGATGAGTCCTTGATTTACTTTATAAATCTAGACTGAAAATGAGTGAAAGAAATAGAATCAGTTTCTTGGACTTGGTCTCAACTTTTTTGGCAACATTTAAGAATTGACTCAAACTTTTCTCCGTGGACTTTAGAACTGAATCAATTCCTACTGTGACAAGACTTGTGACCTCAGCTGGACTTGACTGACTTGAGACTTGACACTCGTTTTGACCAAACTTGAGACAGAGACTTAACTTGATTCTTGACTGTAAACATGTCTTGACTGACTTGAGATTTGTATTGAGAAGACTTTAGATTTGACTTGAACTTTATTTTGACCAAACTTCAGACCAGAACTTGAAATTGACTTGGATTTGTCTTTGCCAACTTGAAACTTGACTCAGCCCTGAAAGACTTTTAAAAACAACTCTGCTAATCACCAAGAGTTTGAAATATGGTTTGCAATTTGTGTTGAATTTCTTTTTATTTTGGAAATAAAATTATACAAGCATTTTGGAAGCCCAGGGACAAAACAGAAACAGTGAAGGGAGTCATGAAACAAAACAAAAAAAGTGCAAAGAAAAGAAAGAAAACAAGGGATGAAGGGAAAAACAAGAAGAGAGGACTTGATGGATTTGGCAGCGCACGCCTTCGTTCACATGAATCACAGCAGGGAAACGCTGGATAGCAGCCCGGCTCGCTCGGTACAGTGTGTGTGTGTGTGTTTATGTGTGTGTATGTGTGTGTGTGTGACCGAAGAATGTGTTGTACATGTGGACAAAATGCCCCAGTTGTGCTGCGTATCTGAAGGGAACCTGAGGTCAAACACACAAACACGCTCAGGTGCAACCACCATGAAATGATCTACGAGGGAAATTACAGTGCGAACGAGAGCTTACAGATGTGTCCTCGCCGAGAAGAGCAGCTCCTCGGTGCTCAGCTTTTTTATTGTCCCACGACACAAACACAGAAAACACAGCCACCCGATACGAAGGTCTCCTCAAGCTGCCTCGTCTCCACCGGGCTCGACTTCCCCTCTTCCTCTCCCAGCATCCCCCATCCGCGACCACCGCTCCTTCCCCTCCGAGGTCGTGTGTGAAGAGCGGCGATGGCGGTTTATTAAAGTGTCAGAGGTGGTTTCAGGCTGGACTCACCACAGGAACCCGCTGAGAACAGGCGCCCCGACAATGTTGGCGTGTGTTTTCTTGTCTTTCATCGCCGTCATGTATGAAAACAGCAGCCAAATGCGAATAGAGGTGATATCCAGGCTTGTGTAACCTTTGTGTCGCAAATGGCGCCGAGGTTTACTCACAATGGGACGTAATTGTGCTGAAGCCAGGACAACAAACGCTGGTGTTGTTAAATCAGTGGTTTTGTAGCTGGCTGCCTTTTCTCTCTGGGTCTCTTTGTCTCTCTCCGCCGCCCTTATTACGCCATTTTCTGCCTCTACCCTGTGGTTTTCTGCGCAGTCGTCACCTTTAGAGGTGTCACGACCGATGTGCGTGAACACACCGGGGGGATTTATTGTTCAAGCCGGGCGCAGCGGTGGAGCTGTTACATGTTGTACAGGTGCACAATATTGAGGATTTACTGTAAAACACACACAAAACACACAGCGAACAAATGCTCTGAAGACCTTTTTTGACCAGGTCCCAAATCTGGGTCGGTCGAATTGAAGCCGTACCAATCTGATATGATCCCAACCCGCTTCCGCCCTCCCCCCGTCCGCTCTTTCTTCTGTTAGTTGGATCGGCATTGTTGGCCCGTTTTGTGGAGAAGCATCAGTCAAATGGGCCATCATCCCCGTCGGCGAGTCAGATGATGACTTTTGGCAGAATGCGGCCGCAGCGCGATGCCAGACAATCAGAGCCGCTGCCATTTCATCACACGGTCGCACACGGGACGCACGGCCACGCACGCACACTCACACCGCAAACAAGCTGTTTCTCATTAGGCCCGCAAACGTGAGAGATGGAGCGGGAGGAGGTGATGGAGGAGGAGAGACAGGGAGGAGGTGATGGAGGAGGAGAGACAGGGAGGAGGTGGAGGCTCCTTCCCGCAGCAGATAACAGACTCTGAAGAAGAGAGGGAAAATCTATGAGAGTGTGTGAGCGTTGTAGCAGCGTCATCCAAAGACACGCCCGCCCACCCAACACCCAGTACCCCCAGATACCCTCGCCCCCCTCACCCCTGCCCCTCCGACACTGCTGTTCCCATAGCAACAAGACACAGGGAGGAGGCGGGGGGTGAAGACGAGAGGAAGTGTGCTGAAGATTAGGGAGGAATTTTGCTGCTGCTGCTGCCTGGATTTGACCAATCTGGTGTTGAGGCTTTAAGATGCTCTAATTCCTTTTCCTCCTTCCTTCCCTCTATCACGTGCACACACGCACACACACACACACACAGAGTAACTCCAGGTCAGGCCGACGTGAGCTAGAAAGCATAATTTTAGGGAGATAATTCGAGGAACTGCTCCGTCGAAGTAGGAAGAAGTGGGACGAATTCGAGCAGGTTTTCCAAATAGTTATTTTTTGACTCATGTGGGAATATTTTCATTTTCGTCTCCATCAGAGGTTACGTGATCTCCTCCATCTGTACGTTTGCCAGCTCGGATGCTTGGTGACCAGATGTGCATGAAATTTGCTTTGCTCATTCACACCCCCAGGAGGAAGAGCACTATTGATCCCAGTGACCTTATGACCTTTCCTACAGAGCCGCCATTAAGCCGTGTTTTCGATTTTCCAAGGAGAAAATCTCCTTATCTCTGTTGTAAAAACACATTTATTGTCCACATTCGTGCTCCCAGCGGATCCAAACCTATTGACTTTTGGTGACCAGATGAGAATGGGGCATTTATTCATTTATTAAAGATGGCGAAAAAACTTCATGTTGTCCAGGTTCAGTCCCATTTGAAGAGTAAATACATAAAGTGCAGTTGTTCCACTGTTTCCAGCAGCCATTGGTTTCTATTCATTTTCTAATGTTATACTGTTAAGAAAGATTATTCTCCTTATTGATCATCTGCCGAATTTTTAATCAATGAATTGTTTGGTCTGTAAAATACTAGAAGATAGTGAACAATCTCATCTTGTAAAAAAAATGATTAATTGATTGTTGAAGATGAATTTTTGATGAAAGAAAAGCAGCAGCTTCTAACAACTGAAGAGCTGAAATCAGTGGATGTTTGGTATTTGTGATTAATCTGTTATCACAAGTTCAGTTTTTTTGTGAATACACTGATCTGTTAATGAGTAATAGTTTCAACTCTGGACGAATTGATTCGTTGTCAGATATCAGCTCATTTAACAGACTCTTAATCTCTGCATTCATTTTTATTCATACCCTTCAGAAATGAATGGCTTCTCGGAAATGGCCGTTAGAACATCCAGAAATCTACAACACTCGGTAAAGTATCTGTGCACTGAGCTGTTGGATGTGCAGCTATAGATAGCGTTCCTCTACGGTTCACAGTTCAGCTGACGTGTGAAGCGCTCTAAGTGGATCTCCTCCGCGTGTGACGATGTTCTTCGCCTTGCTGAAGCCGAGGACTCTCTGGAGAACGTGAAATGCGAGTCTGCCGCATGAGGAGGTGTCGCGATGACTAATGCGCGGTTCAAGTTTCTTTCTGCAACTTAAATAACTGGTGGACGGGGTGCAGGGCCGTGGAGTAAGATTTGTACCGGCTCTGAAAGGACCTCATTCATCAAAAAACACACGGTTTAAAATTCAGAGAAACCTTCAGCTCGAATAGAGACGCAATAGAGTTATTCAAATACCAATTTGCAGTACGAGTGTTGAGTCCTTGTTTGGTGTCTCAGCTGAGATACATTTACAGTTATTCATATATAAAAACTCTCAGTGGCTTTCACTGAGAAATGTCTGGATTCAGTAGGAGCAGATCTGTTTAAGATGCTTCTGGATTTTAGTCTGAATGTTTGCTGCATGTGGATGCTGTGCATCACAAGATTCAGTTGTGTTGAGGCCTGGTTTCATTTTGGTGGAATTAAAATGGACAGAGCTGATTTTCAATTGATGTTGGTCTTTTAAACCTGTAAAAGTCCATGTTGGCTAAAAATGACAAACCTGCTGTCTGAGTGGTTTTTTTGCATTAAGACAAAAGATTCATTAGCAACAGTGTTTAGCAAATGTCAGTATTTCTGCAGAGCATTTACACTTTGTTTTTAAAGTGCTAATTTTACAGACGTTTTTTTTTTTATCTGATTTTCATTTTTGTTTTTTTCCAGCGGTTATGTATTGAAAAGAAAACATCAGAAGAAGAAGTGAAAGCCATTCATAAACATGAATGTGGAGCTTCGTTCTTGACCTTATGTTCTTTGTGATGCGATATTTTAAACCTAAGCTTCACTTCATATATTTTTACTGAGCTTTTTTAGTTTTAGCCATTGAGATGTAGTCAGTTATTTATTTAGGTCATTTTTTGTTGCTGGTCCAACAAATTCACAGGTTCCTTTATGTCATCTTCTAAACAAGCATTTGAGCTGTACACATTTTTGCTGCTGAGCCACATTTTGCATTGCTCCCAATTTTCACTATAATTCAAGTACAGATATGAATCCAGCTTTATGTGTCACAGATCATAACGCTGCAGGATCTTCGTGTGTGTGGAAACGCTGTCGGCTCCTCCGCTGTTTTAAACTCGCAGGAAAATACGAGAAACGAGCAAAATGTGACCTATTTCACTTGATCCATGTGTGTCATGCATCAGTGTGTTTTCTTCACACTGAGTGTATGTACATATGTGTGTGTGTGTGTGTGTGTGAGAGAGAGAGAGTGTAGGTGTGTGTGTCAGTCTCATTAGCGGGCGGCGGCGTGTGGTAGCTCGTTAGCGCAGAGCTAGCTGAGCGTCGGGGCACCGGTGCAGCTTCATTAGCCACTGTGACATTTATCTGATCGTTTCCCTGCGTCGCATGTGCTGCCACGTCTCCATGGCGACCACAAATGCATCCACACACACTCATAAAGGCAGTCGTACAGTCGAGCACAGACTCTTTTCAGCTGGTCACAGTAATTCATAGATGCCATCAAAGCTGTCCTCCCTCCTGCAGC
Organism: Holacanthus passer; assembly: GCA_025331565.1. Classification (NCBI taxonomy): domain Eukaryota; kingdom Metazoa; phylum Chordata; class Actinopteri; family Pomacanthidae; genus Holacanthus; species Holacanthus passer. The sequence continues at coordinate 1,796,100 of JAFREQ010000053.1, forward strand.
ACAGAAATATTGATAATGAATATATGAAACGTGCCGAGGCGCCGGTGGCCGTCGTCCCGGCTCTGTACCCGAGGTGGGTGGAATATTGCTTATTGTAAAGTTCAAGTGAATCACAGGCAATATCGCACTCCCTCGTTTGGCTCGAACGGGGGCCCCCGGGAGCCAGTTTACCTCGCCGTAACTCAGTTGGAGAAAAAAAAAAAACCAAGAGTGTTCCAAATAAATCAGTCGATACAGCACGCCACTCATTTAGTTTGAGTCACTAATCCGCCTCGCACCGCCGATGACAAAATCAGTTACAGAGCCGGATTCAGGGAAGAGGAGCGCACGCCTCTTATGGCGTGTTGTGGTGAAGTTGCTAATCTCGTTTACAGTTTGATGCAGAAAATATTCAGGACTATGAAATTAATTGTGTGTGTTTTTCTAGACGTCTCTGCTGGTGGCTTTCACGCGTGTGCGCACACAGGTGTTGTGTGTCCGTTCGTGCAGGTTTGGGATGTTTGTGCCTCCGAGTGGAGCTGTGCTCGTCATGTTGAGAAGAGCTCGTTTTGAAGCTCCTGGAAACTTCACAGTGTTTCTCTGTTGCATGAAATATTCACCACTGCATCAAGAGTAATAGAAATGTATATATATACTGTCTGTATATGATGTGTTTAGGTGTTATTTATTAGCAGTGAAAAAGTGAACAGGACTGTGTGGGTGTGGTTTGATCAGATTTTTACATCAGTGTCCAAAACAACCCACCAACTGTTCAAATGATTCAAGTGTTTCTAAATCCTGATTGGTCCGTGGATGAAAGTGACATCACCTTTTCTGAGTCTCGCCCAAATTTAAGAAATAAAAATTGTGTAAATGTACCTAAACTGCTCCAAATTTCTTTCTTGTTCATGTTGGATCCCTCATAGTTAGAAAAACAAGAACCTTTAAATGACTCGCTAATGTGGTTCGAGTAGAATTTTTCTGTTTGAGCCGAGTTGTGACGCAAACCAATGCTTACTAAAATTGATCCATCAGAAGAAACCAAAAACTTGAGAAAAGTCAAAACATCATTTTTTTATGATTATTTCCTATTTGAATCACCCATAACATGACATGATCATCGAGTCTTGAATAGTTTCCTCTGAATGTGATAATATTGAATCGTCACTCAGCTCAGTGTGTGTGTGTGTGTGTGTGTGTGTGTGTGTGTGTCCAGATGTCTGGACTTCTGTTTACATTTTGTGTCTATGTGTGTGTGAGTGTTGTGTAAGAATCCGTCAAGGTGTGTATGTGCGAGGACTGTCCAGGTCTGTGTGTTAACGCGTCCCTACGTGTGTGTGTGTGTGTGTGTTTAGCTGACCTTGGTCGCCCAGCTCCCTCGGGGGGGAACTGATGTTTCTCACTCTGCTTGTCAACAAGATTAGTTCCCCTGTGGGACCGTTACACACCCTGCAAACACGCTGCCAATGAGAAGAAGTGTGCGACAGCTCGGCCCTTCCACGAACCCACTGAAGTGTGTGTGAGCGGTGTTTTGTGGCGTGTGTGTGTGTGTGTGCTGCGATTGGGGGGTTAAGGGAGTCAGAGAGGATGTGTGTTTTAGAGCAGAAACAGAAGGGGAAAACAGCAGGAGGATCAACGCAGCCAGCCTGAACTGTTGCCCGTGTGTGTGTATGCATGTGTGATGTGTGTGTGTGTGTGTGTGTGTGTGTGTGTGTGTGTGTATGCATGTGTGATATGTGTGTGTGTGTGTGTGTGTGTGTACGTACGTGCGCCTGGTTTCATGCTGAGCTCTGAGCTGTGCTTACTCCTAGACCTGGCTCATCTGCATCCGCCTCCTGCACTCCCTCGCTCGCCGCCGTGCCCACTCTTACCTGCCTCGCTCGTCCTCTCCGTCTCTCTCCCGCTGTCTTTTTGCTGCACAGTCCTCTCTGGCTGCCTGTTGGAGTCCAGCTGTGAACAAGGCAAACAGAGAGGACGGCAGGCTGCTAATGTATTCCAGGCCGTCCATCGCCGTCACTGACTCTTCATCTGTGGAGGCGGAGCTTATTTTCCTTATTCCTCCTACCTGTAACATCCATTTTATATTGCAATGCAGCTCAGGTCAGGGACAGTTTCTGACTGACTGATTGTCACTAATCAATCTTTTGCACAAACTAAAAGTCACATAATCTCATGTGCAAGTCTCCTCATGTCTACAGTGCTTTTTAGCATCTTTTAGCTCGTTGTTTTGGTTTTTATGTGCCACAATATTACGGTTTTGGTTCAGTCTCACCTCTCTCAGCAACAAGCTCTGACTCCAGCTCTAACTTCATTTCTTGAACAGTTGAATTCTTCAGGAAAAAGTTATTTATTGTAAACAGATAACCAGGTTTGTTTTCAGCTTTTTTTACATGCATCATCAGCGACGCATCTTTAATTCAAGTTAAAGTCGAATAGGTCTGAATAAGTGTAGTTGTTTCCACATCTGTATTCAGATGAGCATCAGCTGGATGCAGCTCTGGAAGATGCAGCTTCTCAAAGAATGTGGAGGTTGGCAGCCGTGTGGATAAACTGTCATCTAAAATCACAAATTATTGTTTTTACATTTCAGTCCTTGTGTATCAGGATACATCATGTTAATAAGACAGCTTACGAGACTCTGGACGGAGAGCTTGAGGTGTTTCCCCGTGTCTCCTGTCTCTGAGCCGAGCGAGAAGAACCACATCCTGACAGATTGATGCCGTATTGATCTTCTCATCTCAATGTCGGAAAAAGGAAGCCGATTAAGTGAATTCGCCGAGATGTCGAGCAGTTCCTTAAGTACAGCAGAGGTCTGAGGGGCTGCGGATGTGAAATGAAGATGATGAATGAACAAATAAATTACCATCATAAGGTTTTATGGTCAATATCGTGCAGCTGCAGTTTGGATGAACGAGCCTGCTGTCTAATGTGAGTGTGAGGTGAGGGAATAACAGCTCTCAGCAGCTGCTTCAAAGACCCATCCAAACACTTTTTTGCAGTCTGGCCGAGCACACACACACACACACACACACACACACACACACACACACACACTCGGTGCAGATCAGCCCTCAGTCACGGCCCTGTGCTGCAGGGAGACTGGAGTGATGGAAGCAATAGTTAAGCCATTAAGGCAAACAATTGGCTCAAATTGAGAGGGAGAGAGAGAAAAGAAGAGGAAGAAGAGGGAAAGAGGGAGGGAGATGGAGAGGCCATGGCAGGAGTGGATCCACTCAACGACTTAATCCGAGCCCCAGGACACTCTCCTGCTGAGCTTCACACACTCGCACAAACATCCCACACACACACACACACTAAAGCTCCGTCTGCTTGCAATAACACCTTGTCAGTCTTGGCCACGGGGGCGATGGAAGAGGCGCTCATTCCTTTGTAGCGAGGAGAGTCACCTACTTCCAAGCACCTCGGGAAAAGAGCGAGCGCGCGGTCGACACAGGACAGTTCTGTAAGCGTTCGTACGCCTTACGGCCGCGAGCGTGAAGCTATTCATTGTCTTAGCGAGCGGAGTGAATGGTGGAGGGAGCACAGGGCCGACAGTGTCCTATAGAGGGAGGCGCTCCTCTGACACCGGCCATTGTATGGTCTCCTCCGTGGACTCGCTCGCTCCCCGCAGGCCTCACATAAACAGCCAACAATGAGGGATTGTCTCCAGCTATTCTTTCTCTTTCTGCTGTGGCTCTCACACACACATCAGCTCTGCATGTGTGTGTGTGTGTGTCAGAGGGCGAAGGGATGATGCGCTGCAGCCTGAACCCAGCGACCGCCGTCCAACGCAGACGTTTATGTGCCTAAACATCAGCCGGTGATCGGGGCAGTAACTCCTCGCCGCCGCCGCCGCCCTTCCCTCCCTTCCTCCCTTCTTCCCCCCCGTCAGCAGCCACCCTTGGGGCTCCCTCGGCGCCGAGACCCCCTCGATTTATCGGACAGCTTAGCAAGGAGCGGTTGCTGCCCCGAGGACTGTTAGCACTGGTTTGGCTCGTTGACTCCTTCTCCGGTTCTGGCGTTTTTATTTGACATGTCCTTTAAGTCCTTTAAAGAATTGGGCGTTTCTGCTGAGCGCCTTGGCTCTTTCTGCAAAAGATGGATGGCCCGCGTTCAAAGGTCTGGATGTTTTTTACCCACTCTCTCTCTCTCTCTCTCCATATCTCTCTTTTCGCCTCCCTCCTTCCTTCCCTCGCTCTCTTTCTCTCTTGCTGAGCTTTATAGGGTGGTATTAGTGTTGTCAGCTAACCAAGCTTGGGATTTGGCTTTGTTTTGTTTTTGCCTCTTAAGATAATGCTCTTTCTCTCTCCTGCCGAGAATAACAAAAGGGAAAGTAGAGCAATAAAACAGCACAGCCATTGACTTTGGTTTCATTAAATTGGTTTTCAGCCATCTTAAATAGACCACAGGCCTCGATGGCAGTGATGTGTGTGCGTGTGTTTGTAGCCATTTGCTTATGATTGTCCTCACAACGCGGCCACACTTCGCCTTGTGCCGCTCTCGTCTCCGTAGGGCCTCGCCGCTGAAAGCCTTTACTCGACTTTCAAAAAAAAAAAAAAACAGACGCCGTGGCTCGAGTTAGCATTCGAGACACGTGGTCGGACGAGTGTGTTTTGTGAAGATAAGTGTTGTAGCTCCGCGGTGAAAGGGGTGAAAGCGCTTCACCTCCATTTCATATGCATTCCAGATGTGGAAATATAACCGGACCGATCGGCGTGTAAGCATCTGTGTCCTGCCAGAGGGCCTGGAGGTTTGCTGCACCGGTTCTGCGGCCTAATCCCTCACACACATCCTCACATTAACACGCCGCATGCTGCTTATCCAGCGCTCATTCATGAATGCAAACATGCACAAACATTCACACATGCAGCGCGGCGGACAGCAGGCCGGCACACATTCATAAAGAGTCTCAACAAGTGCAGCAACAGAAACCGCAGCAGAAGCATGCGGATACGCTTTCCTTCATTCAGCCTCCTCTGTGGATTCACTGGCTCCTCAGCAGATCCGTCGCTGCATCTTTATTATCAAACCTCCACATTCAGGGTCAGAGCGAGGTCACTTTTGCTGATGTGTCGGGTCAGTGTATATAAAAATCTCCATCTTCGGGGACATCGGTCTGTAAAACCTGTGCTGAAAGCTGTAAGGAGCCGCTGGGACGCCCGGGAGAGTTTTATGACTGTGTCTCGCAGAGTTTCAGCGTCTCTTTGATGATCCGGTTTCAGAGGCCACAGTGTTGAAAATGAAATTCTGGGGGAGTTTTTGTCCTTTTTTTGACCTTTATCAAGCAAATATCCTGCTTCTGTCTTGAGGGAATTCTTTTTCTAATTTGGCTAAAATTACCTGTCGTTGTTCGTCTGTAATTGTGAGTCACAAAAAGATTTTAACTCCTTCTACTTTTTTGTTTTCATGTGTTTCTTTCTGTCTTGTGAATATTGCTTCCTATTATTTTGGCAGAGGTGACGACCCGTTTTTTTTCTTCCACCACACACTAATTGTCTCTCGCCAGTGAAAAACCATGTATCTCAAATTTTGGTGACTGAATTTTTCAGATAATCTGAAGAAATAATTATTCCCTCATGGGTTCAGAAAATTCTCTTACGCTTCAAGATATTTCAGCCGCTTTAAAATCTGTTGAAAAATGCATCGTCACAAAGCTGCAGAGGTTTCATTTCTTGTGTCTTTTGTTCGATTTCACCTTTTGCAAATAAATACAACTCAAACTCTTCATGTTCCGTCTTCTGTCTCCAACAGTAACGGCACGGCCGGGAAGATGAACGGCGCGCTGGAGCACTCGGACCAGCCGGACCCGGACGCCATCAAGATGTTCGTGGGCCAGATCCCGCGCTCCTGGTCGGAGAAGGAGCTGAAGGAGCTGTTTGAGCCGTACGGAGCCGTTTACCAGATCAACATACTGAGAGACCGCAGCCAGAATCCTCCACAGAGCAAAGGTACAACGACACGGGACGAACGCCTTGTAGTTTCACTTCCTCTGTCTGTCCCTCCCCTTCCTCCTTTTTCCTTTACTCCTGTTCTTCCTTATTCCCTCTGCTTCCTACTTTCTGCCCTCCTTATCTTCCTTTTCTCCTTCTATCCTTTTCTTTTTTCCTATTCCTCTCCCACTTTCTTTCAGTCTCGCTTCTTTCCTTCCTTTATGCTTCCATTTCTTTTCCTTCTCTTCTTCAGTCTGTATTTCTTTTCTTACTTTCATTCCTTATTTCTTTCTGCCTTCCCTTGTCCCCTTTACTCTCTGTCCTTCCTTCTGTCCTTGCTTTCTTACTTCTTTCCTTAACTTCTTCCTCCTTTTTCCTGACTTTCATTCATTCTTTTCTCTCTTGCATTCCTTCTTCTTTATTTTCTTTAATCTAAAAGATACGAAAAGCTTCTTCATTATTCCTCCACTTTATTGTTGCTTCGTTAACTCAAGTAAAGGATCTGAATGGACGCAGATAGACACCAAGACCTACGTATACAAACATGCAGACAGGATAAACTTCCATGAACACACACACACACACACACACACACACACACACACACACGTATTTAATGGCAGAAGAAATGAAACGTGTGCAAAATTACACAAGCAAACAGGCATTTCGTGCACCATTGGAAGACAAAGACTCTCGCAGCCAGACTCGCACAGTCAATTGTGCGAAGCCGCATGATTTGCAGCTATTTTCTCCCGTTCCTTTTCTTTTTCCTTTGATGAATTCGTCAAGTGTGAGAGCAAACAATAGAGACAGCAGCAACGAACGGGCAGACAATGGCGCTGCCATATTAACAGGCATCAGCCGGAGTGGGGGCTGATGACACTCCTGATGAGACATGGAGAGTGGGAGGAAAGTAAAGAGAGAGAGAGGACGTCGGGACGGGAGACGCTTCCATCCGACTGTAAAGCAAAGTTTCAAAGTGTCACATGAAACAAATTATGAATCAGTGGGGATGAAGTGAATGAAGCAAGTAAACACTCGTCTGCCAGAATCATGCAATTGAATTAGGGATTCATCAGTTTGGTGCGTCTTCATCATACGTGTCACCTTATGTTCTACTAGATGCATTTAAACACGGATAATTTGCTTTGTCAGGTACATTATGGAGGAAAGGATGTAATCGCTGACTCGATTGTATTTGCTGGCAAAGTTTCTTCCAATCCAGGAAGTGTGACAGTCTGCAGGTCTGAATGAAGGGTTGGTCACACAAACCTCTTTGACGCCACAGATCGTGGTTCATCTTCCATACGTTGTATTTTTAGGCTACTACTAAAAACTGTAGTTAAAGAAAGAAAGAATTGAAATATTGAAAATGTCTTCATCCAAAATCAGTTTTTCTGTCAAGGCCACCATCTTTCCCCAATGTCAAGTTTCATGAAAATTTTGAGAACAAGAAGTGCCAGAAAAATGTAGAAAAATAAAACTTAAACTAGAAAAGGGACGACATCTGGCCACAGCTGCCGGACGATGAACATGGGTTGGACTGACTGATTTATCTTTTGCTGTTTTGTTGTTATGTTTAGTTTGAACATTGTGAGATTTCTAACCGGGGAAGGCGGCACCTCAGATCCCCAAATCAATCGATCAATCAACTGCACATTTCTTAGAGGATTTGCACCAGTGAGTGACACATTGTTCATTAGCTAAACTTATGGAGGGGCCACCCATCAATTTGTGGTTTTAAGACCCCGGTTTGAGGCCAGTCAGTCGTGTTGTAGCAGAGGAATAGTCAGGTCTTGTGTAATGGGTCCATGTGGTCAATGGGCCCAATGGTTTCCTTTTCTATAAAACCTCCGATGAGTGTACAAGCTTTTTGGAGACTATGAAAGAGGCAGAAGTCACAGATTCTCACTCGTGACGTTCTGTTGAAATCATGTTTTGAGTTTAACTTCCAGGCTGAAAGGTGTCGTGTCCTTCACCTCTCTGCAGCCGGCTCCCGTTTTCAGTTTCTCCCTCTGTGTGTTTTCTCTCTCTGGCTTCCTCTCGTTCCGACTGAGTCATATGAGTTTATGAAAGCCTGAAGACAGCGTTCTGCCAAGACCCGAATCAACTCATTTCTGCACACCAACACACTTGTCATGCGCTTTGTGTTTGTGTGTTCTTAGCCTTGAGATGACTCCCTCTCTCCCCACCAGCCTCCCTCCTCGCTTTCTCTCTGCTGCTTCAGAGGAGGGAAAAAACGGGCCCCTGAGTTCCTCCTCCTGTCCTTCAGCTCCCTAAAATCTCCTGCTTCATCTTCACTACCCTTGAAATGAGTTGTTTTTATGGTTGATGAGTCAAGAGTATCACTCACCAGCACTTCTACATGGCATAAAAAACACCTTCCATGTCTTTTATTTTGCCTTCTCTGAATTGCAATCTCTCCTCTATATGCCTCATTTTTGCGGTGTCTCTTCCTGCAAGTGTTTCAAGAGGAGACGTAGCATTTGATTGGACTCTTACTGGCCTTGTTACTCGCAGGCTTTGAGCGCTGTTGTTGTTTTCTCATAGTTAAATAAGCCGCCTGGCCTCATCTGCACCCGTTCAACTCGGAGGAGCTGCAACGGCCCCCTCGCCGGCTTCGTCGTTGCACCAGAGCCGACGGTAATTTCACCGGTGTCAGGAAAACTGTGGCCCCTCTCTTCCCTCGGCGTGTTTATTTTAAATTAGCGACGGTGTTGTTTGAAAAAGATCTCAGCCATTCGGGGCAAACGAGCCCACTCCGATGCCCCGGTGGCGACCCAGAGGCACATTTAGCTTTTTCGTAAAATGGCAGTTTGGATTTAAATGAGTTTGCTCGTCCCACTGAGACGTAGAAAAAGTTCCTCGGCTGCAGCTACAAGCCTTTACAAGTCCAACAACTCCTGTGTTTCCTTCGTTTGGTTTTGTTTGGATCCTCATTAGCTGACACTTCAGAATGAACTAGAACGGCACAACACGGTAAATGTGAATCGACAGCAGACATTTGGCAAGATATCACATAAGTTTATGAAGGATATAAGAGCCTGAAACACCTTTGTTAAATTCACATTTGTTAGTCGGTGTAGATTTTCTTTACATGGCAACTTGGAAGGATTTTGATTTGAAGTCTAGTCTAGATTTTAAGGAGCCAAGTCTTAACTAAACACTGTTTGATTTCAGCTGGAAATTAACAGTCGACAGAGAAACACGTGAAGCGTTTTATCAAAAACAATAGACGATACTATGAGACACGTCCATGAACAGCTGAAATCAAGTTTTCAGCAACCAAAGACCAGTTTGTTGTGAAAACAGAGAATTTAGAATATGACATACGATGACTGAGAATAAACTGTTGACCCACGGCTTCATGGCTGCGACTGTTTGACCACGAAATTTGGTGACTCGTCTTTTCGATTCTTTTTTTCACATCAAATCTCATAATCTGATGTGTCTCTGAATTGATATTGTAAAATCTGGCAGAGGTTGCAACCAAGACTTTATCTCATTCTTCTCATATAGTGTGACATGCAATGAAGTTGGAAGATCGACGTATTGCTCCGTCTGTAGGACCTGAAGCCAAGTCGAGGCTCGACAGCTCGGCTACATCAGTGTGTTTTTTCTTCATGATTCACATCTTTACATTCATCATTGTTCGGATTGATTTAAGCTGTTACAGTCACTTTATTCTGAAGGCATCTCATTTCTTTTTTCATTCTTTTCATTTTACTTTACCAGCATGTTCTGTTTGTTGTACAATATTATTTTGAAACGCCAATCAGACTTGGGCAGACGTTGGAGTGGGACAGCTATGAATAAATTAATGATTAATTACAGGACGTGGAAGATAAAACCCAAGACTTAATGCTCGCTCAGAGCTACGGCTGGAACCGCACATTTCTGCACGTCAAACCAAAAAGTGGATATCTGTGGATCAGCGTAATCCCCCTGTTTTATTATTGTCATCATCTGGCGTCACTTGACGGTCGTAAGCGCCGTTCGAGAGGCTTCTTCAGCCTGACGAGGAGAAAATTCCTCGAGCAAACACGAGTCATTTTCAGAATATTTTTGGAACCAAGGAATCCAAATATATTAGCTTCCAAAAATCCATATTGCAAATAGTTTAAATGATCTCGTTAAGCCTGTTTAGGTGAGTTAGAAGCCAAAACTTACAAAATAATGTGCGAGTCAGTTTCCTGTAATAAGTTCCCAGATTTGTTCTTTCTGGCCCTAAAGCATTCGGTCGTGTCGTTTCTGTGCGTCATGCAGAATCCATTTTGCAGTTTGACCCAGGTGTGTGCATTCAGGCTGTGTGTGCTTCTCCGACTAGGACGGTCTGGGGAATATCGTGGCACTACTGTTGGTTTAATGTGTTTGGAGTTAATAACCAGATGAGTGGATGAGCGGGGGGAGGAGGGGAGCCGGTGAGAAATGGAGCAATTTGGCATTTTGTGCTGAAAGAGAGGAAGAGATGGAGGGAGAGATAAAGAGAGAATGAGACAAAGAGAGCCAGAGGGGTAAACAGAAAATGGTCCTTTTGCTAAAACACAACCTTAAGCGCCATGACGGGTTTGTTGCCGTGTGTGTGTGTGTGTGTGTGTGTGTGTGTGTGTGTGTGTGTGTGTGTGTGTGTTTTGGCAGGGGACGCGAAATGTCATTTATCTTAATGATACAGCCTGCCCACATGAGCGGCTGAGACACACACACACACACTTAAATTCACACACACACATGCTCAGAATAAGTTTAATGTCTTCATTAAGCGGCTATATCCTGCATAAGAGTCCCTGCGCACAACACAGCCTGGAAATCATTCAAAATATAAGAGACAACAACATGAATCAAAAGAGAAATGAACTGTGGGTAATTTGGCCTGAATGGAAAAAAACGATATAGGGACAAATATATTGAGGATTTTCAAAAGGCTGAGATTATTATCTGATGAAGTGATGACGTTCGTCCAACCAGCAAATAACACAAATTCAAACTGGGGCTGAACAATTTGTGCAATTTTTATTATGACTCACATATTTAACTGCGTCTTAAGCTGCAAACAAAAGTTTAAACTAGCAACTGTCGTCACCATCTTCTCTTCTTCTCGAAGTTTACTTTAAAGTTGACTTTCCTCCGACCGACTAGTTTGAATGTGGGAGGACTGAAACAACAAAGATGATTTTATCTCTCTTTATTATGTAGAAAAGAATACGTGATTATTCCCAGCAAACGTATCTTTTTTTTATATAGAAAGTAATTGTATTTTTAAATTGAAATGACAACACTGGTTAGAAAAATCACAGTCAGATATTTTCTTCAAATCACTCAGTCTGTGTCAAAACCAATAACCTTTGACAGAATTAGAATCGGGTTTATTGCCTCATATTGGTGCAAGACAATAAACATAGGATGAGAAAATATAAGATAAATCAAGTTCTGCATAAATAGAAAATTGACAAAAACACATGAAAAATATGGCCTTTGTTTGAATGACAAAGGAATGTGCAGAAATACTGATCAAAATTTTAAAGAATATTTGTAATTTGTGAGTTTGAGTCCAAGAGTTCTGAGTCATAAAATGTTTGTCTGTGGCTGATTACTGCAGCACAGAAGTGATTCAGCCTACAGCCAAGACGAAGACAAAAGGGCCACCTGTAGAAAAATCAAACCTGAGCAAAGAGACGCCGCCGCCCACACGGCTTGATTGACAGCTGATCTCTGGGGACGAGCGAGAGCCTTGAAGAAAGACACGACGGATGCTGCGACAGTTTGCTCCTTCATGTGAACCTTGAAAACAAAAAGTCCAATCAATACTGGCCGAGGTGATTCCTTTCTTGATAAGTGTTTGACCTGGATACCTGAAATAGATTTTACATCAGGCATTTTTAAATCTCCTCTAACCTGAAATGTCATCTTGATGGCAAAAAAAAAAAAAAAAAAAAAAAAGCAGAAAAAAATCCAGTGAAGATTTGGGAAATAATTTCCAGCCTGGAGACACACAGGCCGATTACAGCATCTGATTTTCGATCACTGCTCAGATGAAAATCTCTGATGCGGCGTCCAGGGACCCGCGGCCGGCCAATGGCAGACGTCCGCATCTGAAAGCCAACCGCGTCCTCTCGCTCAGCTGTGGCAACGTTTTCGCCGTCCAAGACAATTATCTGCTCTAATGGATTCAGTTGAGACGAGGCCGACCTGAGACGGAGAAGCGATTTATTTTATTCTTTCCTAAAGCTGAGCGGCCAATTATATCGCCTTAACTAGACGTTAGCTTTTTTTAGCCGGCTACCGAGGCCCAATTAGAGAGCAGCTGCAGGTGGATTTTAATGGGAGATTGTGTGTGTGGATTCTCGGCTCGTCTCTCTTTTTTCCCCTCTCTGTGTTTATACTTTTGCACGCCTCAGCGACAGAGAGAGCTGCTCGGCTATGAGAGAAGTTGCAGAGCTGGAATTTTTCTCCTCTCTCCCTCTCTTCTCTCGCCGAGCACTTCGGGGTCGGCCAGAAAGCGGCTTTGATTTCCGGAAAGTGCTCTTGTTGTCTTTGCAGCGAGGGAGGATTTGGAGGAGGAGGGGGGGGTGACATTGGTGCTTTTCCACCAAAGTAACCAGTGGATTGTATAGATTTGTGGAGCGCTGCGAGCTGGACCGATTCCTGCGTCGACAGGATTAGAACATCAGCCAAATGCCCGTCAGAAATGCAGCATTGTTTGAAGCCATTCACTCATCTTCTCCCTATTTTTCCATCTGACAATCTGTTCTTTATTGCGCTGTCAAATTCAGAATGTGTCCTCTGTCGTTTTTTCCCCGTCCCTGCTGTCACTCAGCGGCTCTCCGACACACATAAATTATACACATTAAGGGGCGTTTTTGCAGCTGCACCGACAGCGAGGAGGGAACAGAAAGAGGGGGAGGAAATGTAAGAAATAGAGAGGTGGAGTGTGTATCCCCGTGCCACCCAGAGGCCTGCGCGAGCAGTAATTGCAGCAGAGTGTAGTTAATGTGGGTCAGCAGTCGAGTGGAACCCCAGGGGTCAAAGGGAGTGTGGAAGGGAAGGAGCTGGAGTGATGGAGGGAGTCGGTGTGAGAGCTGCAGCCTCGGGTGGAAGGGCTCAGGGTGAAACTGTCTGATACACCCTCCACCCTCCACCGACCCCCACCCGTCTCTTTTTTCCCCTTTTAATAAACCATACCTCCATTCTGCTGGACTGCAGGGCATTACTCCTTTCACTCCACCTCCACCTTCCTCAGTCTGCGCTGATTCAACCCCAAATATTTGAGCACTGCATCGAGGGACTAATTGGTTGCATATTGCAAACATGTGCAACCTGTGATGAAAAGCAGCAAATGCAGGATCTGTATATTACTTAGTTTTAAGGTATCACAAGCCATAACTGTTGACTGCATGCACGAAAGTCACCGCCATCAGTACCGTTCAGCATGTGGCGACGAAAAAAGTTGCTCTTGTAAAAATGCTGAAGACCTGGAATCAATTGCACAACACAACCAGAAAGAACTGCCCACAAACAACCCTCATGATTTTGATCTTGCTAGCAAATCCTTTGAAATAGGACTCTTACATGTCAAGGAAATCGGTTTCTGGCCACATCACAATGCCCACATGATGCTAATGGTCCAGTATTTTGTGCAGATCATTTTCATCCACAGCCTTTAATTTGTCAGGATACTGGTTTATTTCCCTGCTCGGTGTTGCAGCTCTGCCCACTCATTGCAACCGTGGTGGGATTTCTGGCCAATTAGTGATCGTGTAGTTGGTGAATAAACAACAGACGCTAAAATGCAAGATGAGAGCTGAGATGAAGCTTCAACCTGCGTCATTTCAAGAAAGCTAAGTGAAAATAGTTTCCAAAGCTCTGATCTCTTATTGTCAGAATGTGGTGCTCATTTAATTTGATGCTGATCTTTCACCTGTGAGCTCAAACGTCAACCACAAACCAAGAAGACAAAATAAGAAGAGTCCAGTGAACGCTTTGTCTGCCAGGAAGAGAAAGTCTCTGAAACACTCTGCACCGAGAGTCAGACTAATGAAAGTCTTTTAAGTAGATTAGCTGCTCCTTAAGCTAAGATGACCCGTCCACCTGTTCTGTGGCCGCGGAGACTTTCATGTTCCATCTTAAAATTGCAATAAAAAAAATGCGTTAATTAAATGTACAAAGAAAGTAAACTTGAAGTGGAGGTTGTCGCCTCTGAGGTGCCGTTCACACCGGACAGAGCATGTTATCACCATCAGACATGAACAGCGTGAACCTGATTTTGGATAAAATCCTGAAACACGCGAGGCGTCTCCTCGACACGCTCCTCTGCAGCGCCGCCGTCTCCAAGCCGGGGTCGACCTGTTTGTTGGAGGGGGTAGATGTGTTGACAGAGGTGTGGAGCTGTGGGTCTTCGCTCAGTCAAAGGCCCCCTTCAGCAGCCATAAAGCATTTATGAACAGGCATCTCCCTCCTCTGCTCTCTATTCCACTCACAGCAGCTCTTCCTCTCCCTCCTCTTCTTGTGTCTTGCAAACACTCTGCCCTTCTTTCCCACGTCCTCTCCTTCTGTCTCACTCTTACACCCTTTCACACACATCAGCGTCTAATAGATTTTATTCCCTTCACCGCGAGCTCGTGTGTGTGTGTGTGTGTGTGTGTGTGCGCGTGTGCATCTCTTGTGTGTGTGTTTTCGAGTGTCCCTCTTCAACAGCACAAGCAGAGTGTGTGTCCCCGTTCTGAGCCCTGCTCGGCCTTCAGGTAAATGTTTGTGCTGCAAGAAAAGAGACTATACACACAAATTGATGGAAAGAGCTTATTAATGCCAGTCTGCAGCACTTTCTCCACTCGCTCAAGGTTGTCGCGCAGGTATGTTTCTCTGTAAATAAAAAGAGCACATGCTGACATACACTTAAAATAATATGTGCGCTCTTATTGGCTTTCTGCAGCTTTGTGTGTGAGCCGTGAGTGTGCTGACTCTTAAACAGGTGGAACTGGAACACTGCAGGGAATGTGTGTGTGTGTAAATGCATGTGTGTGTGTGTGTGTGTGAGGTCCACTCCGCTGCTCTTTGATCCTCGTCTTGACAGCCCACCACCTGGGACGATCCGTCACACGCCGCATGGCTCCCAGGCCCCGGCTACACCCTGGGAATCACAACACACAGTGGCTAACGCAGCGCTAACAGCCAGCCCTCCCCTGCACATTACACACTGTCAGAATCGCTGATGCTAACACCAAAAGCTAACCCTCCCATGTACAGATACGAGCAAAAAAAAAAAAAAAAGAGCGCCAATCATAATTCACGGTGCGCGGCTAGCAGCTAACCCTCAAACAGTGCTATTGGAATTGCTAATCGCACACGAGGGGCCGAAGCTCGAACACAGGTGCAATTGGAATTATAATGGAATTATAATGTACAATGCTGAAAAAGCTCCCACATGTACAAACATAGCTTTCAGTCTGCAGCGAGCAAGCAGGAAGTGTAATGAACAGAGTCAGGAGTTAACGTGTCTCTCATGGATACCATGATGCCAGTTTGGCCTTTTTACATTAGTATGCTTAGTCGAATATTTTACTCTAAAGGGCCAGTTCATCGTGTGTTTTTTGAAAATACAGGTCTGTTATTCTCTTTCCAGTGTTTATAGAAATCACTGATGCAAACAAGTGTTTAACTGCAAAAGTATAAGTAACTTTTTGTCTCGTGTGTCTCTGTGTAGTAAAAGATCATGTTCACCTGCACAGGTGTTCTCACCTCGCCTGATTGGGCCTCCTCTCAGGGCCGTGCAGGTGTGGACAGACTCTCCTCTCCTTTGTTTCAGCTGTCGGGACAGAAACACTCAGACTTTCATGGTTGTTATTAGCTGAGCTGCGTTCGGCCACTTGTGTCGGAGAGAAACCAGCTTTACATGTGGTGCATGCAGCCTGTGAGGTGGCAGGTAGGAAGTTTGATCTGCAGCAGGAGTTGGTAGAAATGGTGCGGTGAACTTTGTCATGTCATGTGAAATTTGTTTATTGTTCTCGATGTTGTTGGTGCTTGTGGTATTTAGTTGGTTTGTTGTTGCCGTTGATTCAAGTTTGCATCAGCTGATCTCAGTTCAGCGTCAAGGTGAGAAGACGTCTCATGAGTCAGAAGTGAAAACACCTTTAAGAATAGTTTTACATTCTATGATGTTCATTTTGAAGGCAAACTTTATAGTTGGAGTTCAAGCGTTTACACTGAACTGAGAAACAAGTTGATAGTTTCATGCACAACATTGGAGACGTTCAACATCATCATTTTTATTTGGTTCCTCCAGTTTTGTCTCTAAGTTTCATTTTAATAACACTGATCAGTCCTCACAGCTGATTCTTCAACGCACTTTACAGCTAATATTTATTTCAGAATCTGAATTGGTTTTAACACCTTTAACCTGATTTAAGGATGTCAGTACTTCTTCCTTATCCTGATGATGGAGAGGACATTTGAAGCACCGCTGCCGGAGATTTGTCGTATGTGGAAGCTTCGCCACAGAGTTTTATGTGCAACAGTCACATCAGCTCGGTGACCTACATGGAATAAATTGTATAAATTCTTACCCAGTGATAGTCTGTCAGTCGTGACTAATTTGCCCTCTTATCTTCGTGCCTTTAACTAGTCGAGGCTGGTGTGAAACTCTCGGTGGTAAATTAATACTGATAGCAGAAGTGGGGGGCTTAGGGTTTAGTGAAGTGACACCCCGAGCCGCCTTTCACGCCGGGGGTCGTAGGAGAAAACACTAAGCTGGGAGTCATCGCCGCTGACACACAGGAACTGCAGCATTCGAATCACAACACCAATCACGTTGCTGACGCTAGGCTAAGGGCCAACTATTCAACAGCCGTGGCACCCAGAGGACACGGCAGGAATTCAGATCCATTACGCTCCCAGCCCCATCAAAGGGACTCTGGGATTCAGATGCTAAATCTGCTCCAGATGCTCACTGTTGGATTTCACTGAGATGCACCGCGGGGCAAGTGTCATAAGGGCCGACGTCTGCGATCCGGCCGCCGCAGCCGCAGCCGGTCGGCCGCGCTCACGCCGAGTTGATTTGTGCCATAAACACAATGGAGAGGACAACAAAGCAGATGTAAACAACGGCGCACGCGGCTCATCTGCGGACAAATAAATACACAAGAAAATTAACAGATGAGCAAAGCCGGAGGCAGAAGGTCCAAACATGTGAGTCTGCAGCAAACAGGAGGAAGATGCTGAAGCCAAAACCTGCACAGAGCAGCTTCCACCTGTGGAGGAATCAACCTTTCATATCAGATCAACTGGGACCAGGTCTTTTTTATCACAGTCTGCACAGTTGAGGTACTCACAGAACCTTTGTCACATTAATTAATAACCACATTTAAGAGATCTTTATCAAAGATGTTTGTTTATATAAGGCTTAAAAGTCCATTCAGTCCGACTGTATTCATCCATATTCATAAGGAGCTCTGGTCTGCGCAGAATGACAACTTGAGTGCAGCTTTACAGTCTGAGGCAGACGCTGTGTTTAAGGTCGCGCCATCACTTAAAACACAGGTCTTCATTGTCGCCGGTGACGCATCGTGAATCTTCCTATTTGTTCTTCCAGTCGACTGACTCACCGCTGCATCCTCCATATTTTATGTTCGCCTCAAAGAGTCTTTATCCATCCTTCCTCTTCATGTCTTGTTTTTTTTTTTTTCTTTAATTCCCCACGGCTGTTGGATAATAATGTGTCATGAGGACGTGAAACAGACAAGAGTCCATACTGTGACTTTTCTGATGTTTGACAGAAATGAAATAAATAACAGCTTGTTTATGTGAGGAAAATGGAGGAGTCACACCTCTGTGTTTGGCCTGAACGTCCTCCCGCTGCTTTTTGCCTGACTCTGCAGGTTTGTGTGCTGACTGAGAACGGCCCACAACTGCGGAGCTTCACCCCGACTCTGCAGGGATTATACACAGATTAATGAAGAGGCAAAATCCCTCCCTCTCTCTCTCTCTCTCTCTCTCTCTCTCTCTCTCTCTCTCTCTCTCTCTCTCTCTCTCTGCTGTGTTTGTGTATGTCCATGCATTTACAGCTGTTTGTGAGTGAGCATCTTTGCTTTGACTTGGTCATTTGCAGATTTGCAGCAACTTAAAAAACATAGTCTGTTGTAGCCTGATAATCAGGCTGAATTGCTGTTTTGTTTTTCATCATTATTCAGTCTGACATTGCTTCATGTTGCTCAATTTCTGTTTTAGGAAGCAGGTTTATTTTGCTCTAATCGATCAGGGAAACAGATCATCAATGAACACCAGACCTATTTATATGAAATGTCTAATCTGTGAATCTGTCTAACTTTTGTTTCAACATCATTTAAAGCCAAAGTTTTAATGCTGCTGCCAAATTTTGTCGAGTCTTTCTGTCGGCAAGTGACTGAATAAGTGGGAGCTTCTCTGTGGACGAGTGAGTGAATGAGTGAGGGGAGAAATGAATAGTTTCTTTTGTGAACGAGTGAGTAAGCAACTGTTCAGTTAACTCAAGGATTAATGAAGAGGCAACCCCTTTCTCTGCCACCTCCTCTTTCTTTGTGTGTGTGTGTGTGTGTGCGAGCTCGCCTCCTCGGGGCTCGAGTCATCAGCATTGAAACGAATCCAGAAAGCGTTCTCTTCCTCTCCGCTAGGATGTGTCGTCCTTAACATTCACTCTGCGTCTGCCAGTGTCGACAGGTGATGCCAAGCAGATGAATAGAGAAAATGCTCTTTGTTGCTCCTTATGCTCATCCCCCCCTCTCTCTCTCTCTCTCTCTCTCTCTCTCTCTCTCTCTCTCTCCCCAGGCTGCTGTTTTGTCACGTTTTACACAAGGAAAGCTGCCCTTGAAGCCCAGAATGCACTGCATAACATAAAGACCTTAACAGGGGTGAGTGTGTGTCCTCGATTCTCCTCTGCCTACTTTCTCCTCTAATCACACACTTACAGCAGCACCCTGAGGCGGCCCTGCCCCAACCTGTGTGTGTGTGTGTGTGTGTGTGTGTGTGTGTGTGTGTGTACACGTGTATGAACATCAGTGTGTTGCACTGCTGCCACAGTGCATTTGCAAGCGTGCGAGTCGAGTTGAGTGAAAGTGCGAGCAGGTGAGCAACTGGCTGTCAGTGCTAGTTTGTGAAAGTTGAAGAGTCCATGTTAAAGTTGTGCTCTGGAGTTTTCTTGGAGATATTTTGTTTATATAAGACTTTTTGCACTAGAGATATTGTTTCGGCTGAGTTCCATTTAGCTGCTTCAGGTTCAGGGTATTGTGAAAGCTGTGAATGCATTTTTAACTCGTGTCTGCAAAGCTGATTTTTACAACCCTGACACACTTTGTGAACACATGATTGTATAACAGAGACTAACACATCATCGTTGCTCTACAGCGCCTCTAGAGGCCAAAAACACTCCTGTATTTCTACACACTCACATGTGAGCTTGGCTGTAAAGGAGTGTGTTGCTGCTGCTGTTCTTTCATGCTCCACCATTGTTCCCTCCTGCAGCCCAGGAGAGTGATCGAGGAAGTCGGCCGCTCGCTCACGCTCTCACTCTTTTAGCCCTGGGTGGATATTTAGAGGCCCCCTGATCCCTCCTGCTCGGGCTCTTGGCCGCGTCCCCGCCTCTCTTCTTGGCTGTACCAGCTAACTGGAATCTCATCAGTTGAGCGGCTGCATTCGCTCGCTTCTGTCGGTTGGATCGGCGGGTAGCCCCCTCCGGGCAGGACGGGGTGGATGAATCCACCAGAGCTACCCGGGATTTGCGCTCAGGTTCCCGATTCGGAGTCCAGCTTGTTGTTTTGCACAGAGTCACCGTGTTAATTGCTCGTGGAATAAGTCTGTTAAACGTGGTCTGTTTTCCTACGCCGTGAGAGTTAGTCACTTATCCCTTGTTGGAGGTGTGAAACAGCCCTGGGGAGGACACATACTGCAGCAGTTTCAGGATTAGAGGAACATGAAATCGCCTTCTTCTACACCATAACACCCTCCCTGCCTGTGTTCTGTCTGGTCATCCCACCTCCTCGCCGGCTTCTCTCTCCCGCAGCACGTCTGCCTGCTTGTTATGTTCGGGCCTTTTTGAAGTCGCACACCAACACATTTGGATGTAGTTGCTTGAAAGGGCAAACGTTTGGTTTGAGAGGAGGACGGAGACAGAATATAGTGTCCTTCAATATTCAAGACCAGCATTTAACAACATTTGCATCAACAGATTATGATGTATTAACATTTAAAACCTAAATGTCCCTGTGAAGTTTTCTTGCAAACAAACCGTGAGATGAAATGTTTTACTGGGAGTTTTGGGGATTTCAGTTTTCAGATTGGTTGGTGACGGTGTTGAAAAGCTTCTGAGAGAATGGAAAATTAAAACTGTCCATTGAAAACCAGGACAACATTGATCAAAAGCGTAATATGAACGCAATTAAACCTGCATCATATTCATCATGTCAGAGCCGGTCAGCACAGACTGGCTGACGTCCGATTTTTAATAAAAGTCCAGTATTGACAGACGGATATGGTTTAAAGCTAATATACGAGGAGCAGGACCAGTAAACACACTCTCACACACAATCAATAGTGGCATAATGACAAATCATTAAGTGGCTTGTGCAGGATTTGTTTGTAATTTTTTCACAGGGTTTTTAAAGCGGCTCCACCTTCAGCTTAGAATGAAAAAAGAGGGCAGGAGAAAGGTGAGGGCAGTCAGCTGGAGACGGGGGAAAAAACCGGATGATGAGGACGGTGAATTAATTGCTGAACGAGTCAAGACAAAAGGAGAGCTGACACAGAGAGGGAGAAATTGAACGCGAGGTTAGCCGAGTGATGGGCAGATGGACAGTAAAAAGGTGGAGCGGAGCACTCCAGCACGCTCGAGGGCAAAGCAATAAACGGGCCGCAGTTAAAAACCAATACCTGCTTATTAACTTCCCCGCTCTCCTGGCTTGTAAAAAGCCAGTGGAACAATGTTTGTATTGGCACTCTTCCCCTCCCTCGCTCTATCTCTCCTTCCAAACCCAAGGCCCTAACAGGGAGAGACGCAATCAGAGTGGAAAGCTGGACCAGCGCCAAATTGGAGGAAAGGGCACCGGCGTTGGCAGCGTCGAGCGGCAGCCATGTTGGTTTAGGGCAGGAGCAGCTGAACGGCTGCCATGTTTTTTAGGAGGGCATTAAGCGAAGGGGTCTGCGGTTAATGTGGCGGTGCTCAGAGAGGCGGTGGCGAGGGCGAAGGGTTGAGGTTCAGACTTTCTCTCCAGCTCTGCCAGCTCCCGTCCTCCTCACATCGCTCCGTCTCTCCGTCTCTGCTCGACATTGGCCTGACAGCACATGTGCATCAAATGTGTGCATATGTGCTTCAACGCATGCAGGATGTGTGCGTTCCCGTCAGCTCAGAGCTGTCAGTCGTACTCCAGCGATGAAGTCATGTTTCCACAGCGTGTGCAGGTCAGAACAGGAGCTGGATGTCGCATTGCTCAGGCTTCTTGTTTTCAGTTGTTACAGATTTGTACCTCGAATACGCCTGATTTTTTTTTTTTTTTTTTTCATTTTACAAGGAGTAGATTGGTCCCATCACACCCACAAGTTGTTGTGTCTCCTGCTGTACGGAGACACTGATCACTGCGGCTTCAAGTAAACAAGGTCGCCTTGAGATGAGTCAGAAAAGCTTGCAGATACAGAAGAATCTTGGGAAGTAGGTTAAAGAAAACGAGCATCTTTACTGCTGTTGCAGCTCGAATCCCAGCACAGTGCGGCTGTAGTGCTCGGTAGTGCTGATTAACCAGCGTGTAACATGTTAATTAAAGGTGTGTTTTCTTACCTTCGGACACAGACTTGCTTGTTTTGCATTTGATGACTCATCGTGAACTTGCACATTCATATCCATGATGGGGGAATGAAGCCATTTTAAAGAACTTGTCCTTTTTCTTTTTTTAGGGTTTTGATTTATCTCCAAAATAATGACCAGGATATTGATAGATAGTAAGATTTGGATCAGATTAAAATACATGCATCCCAGTGTAATTTCATTTGTATGTGTGGACAAGGATCACTGAATTACTCATATTGCCAAACCAAACCATTGTAAACGTTACACAAGGTGTCGACTTCGTGTACTTTGAATTTATCCTCTGCATGAAATGTGTTAAGCAATTGCAATTCCTGCAACACAGGATTAGAAAAGTTTTGTAAGTGTAATGAACGTTTGTGCAAAACAAAACACATGAAACCTTGATGCTGCTGACGTCATGAATCCAAACACACATGCTTCAGTTAAACTGAGACAGCTGAGTAATGGACTGGAGAACGCATGAATCAGCAGGTGGAGTCATCTACAGGAAGTAAAATAATTTGCCGGAATTCTTTTTCAGTAAAAAACAAAAATAATGAGTCGTCTTTGTCGCACACGCATGGAAGCAAAAGTGTTTCTCAAAGAACAACAGCTTTCACTGAAGTTGTTTCTAATGACCTGCTAATGAAGCTCTGGGGGGGTGGAGACAAAGTGTGTCTGTCTGTGTGTGTGTGTGTGTGTGTGTGTGTGTGTGTGTGTGTGTGTGTGTGTGCGTTGCCTGGAGAGCCGTGTGTTCATCTCTCAACTCTAATAGCACCAGTGAGGTCTACATACGCTTCTTTTCACACACACACACACACACACACACACACACACACACAGCCCCCACCATAACCCATCTATCGTTGGAAAACATGCCCTGTACCCCTGGAGCGATTTAAAGCCTAAGACCCAACCCCTGCTGCACCGGCTGATCCACACCCCTGCATGACTCTAACACACACACACACACACACACACACACACACGCTCATACACACGTTCACGTGCACACGAGCATATGCCCCGACACAGTCAGACTTTATTACATTACATTTTTCCACATTATTTTTTTATTTTTTTTTATTTCCATGGTGGAGACACACCCACCCTCCACGCTCGCACAGCACACACACACTGAGACACACACACACACACGCTGAGACACTCACACGCGCGGCGAGTTAAAGCCTGTCAGCCGTCCTGTCAGACAAGGTTGTTTGAGATTTTCCACTAAATTGAACTCTTTCATTAGTGGCTGACAGATGTCTAAATGCCCGGTGTCTCCCCCCCCCCACCCCCGACGCCCGCCAAGAAGGCCCCGGGGCCGCTGTTCTGCGTCTGAAGCCGGGTGGAGGAAGGAGGGCGGAGGGGATGCAGAGATGGAAGGATGAAGGGAGGGGTGAGAGCTAATCTAGGACGTGTCCTCTGGAGTGCCCTCCAGCTTGGAGAAGTTCACTCCTTTATCCTTCTTTCTTTCCCCCACTCTCTCCACCTCTCTCTCTCTCTCTCTCTCTCTTTTGTCCAGTCCAATCTCTCTTTCCATCTTTCTCTCTCTCTCTCTCTCTCTTTGTGAGAAAGGATGAAAAGCTCTTTGATTCACAGTTTCTCTCAAGGATATTTCATTCTGACACTGAGGCTGAGGGAGAGGGGAGGAAAGAGAGGGAGAGGGAGAGGGAGGGCGATCAGGGTGTTGGGTGGTGTATGTAGAGCCGGGTGGGGGGAGGCTGGGTTGGGAGGTGGGGACTTCAGACGTGATCAGTCGAGTCCCGTCCTCCATGTGGGCGGATCAGAGCGTTTGTCGAGCGCCAAGCTTGATAAGAAGCGTGGGGCTCATTAAAAGCTACTGTCGCACTGAGACCCACACACACACACACACACACACACACACACTCAGGTCCCCACCTCCCTTACCTTTCTGCTGGCAAGATAATTAGTGACGCTCCGCTGCCAGAATACAGGCGCAAGGTTGTGTGTGTTCGTGCAACCAAAGGCACATCAAAGGCCTCATCAAAGTAAGTGTGATCTCGAGCAAGGTTAAGGTTTAAAAGCAGCAATTTACAACCCAAAGACATAAGTCATTTAATCGGTCATTTATTATTTCAAGTTGGTGGACTGAGCCGCGGATAGAAGCGCCGACTGTAAGTGATAATGTGCATTATCATTTTCAGTGATGTGAGAAATCATTTTCTTTCTTGCAAAAGGCCCCTGTGGTCTTCAGACTGCGACTGTTCCAGCCTTTGAAGGGAACTCGTGCGCTCGCTTCAGAAACGACGGAGCGCGAGGCCGCGTTCACGACACAGGCCTCGCTGTTTACACTCATCCATTTTTTATTCGACTGATGACGTTTGCGTTTGAAAGCAAACCGTTTCTGATCATCTGTTATCACGTTTATCAGAACTGACTTAGAAGTTTGAGTTTCACTTTTTGACAAGGTTTTGACTTTGCAAAGGGTCGATTCATTGTTTGTTGATTTAGATTTAGCTTTCTGGAAAAATATTATCTTAGAGAACAATATGCTATATAAAAGATAAATACGTTGTAGCTAGTGGCTTTATTAGCGTCACTTAATCAGTTATAAACAGTTTATTAATGCTTCATAGAATGACATTCTGCCAGAGGAGGATATACAGCAGCTAAAGTGATTTTGCTTTAAGTGTAATACTGAATGATTTGGTCACCGGCATCGTTGC
The DNA here is from genome assembly GCA_025331565.1 of Holacanthus passer. Lineage (NCBI taxonomy): Eukaryota > Metazoa > Chordata > Actinopteri > Pomacanthidae > Holacanthus > Holacanthus passer. The sequence goes on from JAFREQ010000053.1 coordinate 1,820,501, forward strand.
TGAGATTTGGGAGAAGAAACGAAGCAGTCAGGTTGTAAACAAGATCCCAGTTTTCCCACTTAGCTGAAAGGCATTTATGTTTTCATGTTTTAAACTGCGTGCACACAATACTCAAGATACACTTCCCGGTTTTGTATTATTGCCAAATATCGTCCCCAAATCCCCCAAAATGCTCCCAGCTCACTGTGCATGCCTTTAAATCATCTGTGAACGGTGTTGACTTTAGTATTTTGCAGGTTCTCTGCAGAAAAGCGTCTTGGCCGATACTTGAGATGGAATCTGAGCTAAACGGCATTGATCAGTTCGATAATAACTTCTGTATGCAATCAAAACAAATCCATCACGGCGGTTGGCGCAAACAAGGCGTCTAAAAGGCCCGAATCGGCCCCATTTATCAGCTGACACCTGAGCGTCGCCTCGAGTGTGCACAAGTGTGTGTTTTCAGCCAAGTGCTTGATAGCAGTGCTGTGAGGGGAGGGATGCTTCACGTCCACGGCCTGTCAGTCGATGCATGTTGTTTGTTCAGGTACGAGCCTATTACACATATCGCCGCTCCATCACAATAGCCCTCCACGCGGCACTTAAGAAGCAGACGAGCCGACTGGCAGGAAAAAGAGATGAGGCGACTCCCACCGACTGATAGACTCTTCGGCCCCTTAAAGTTTTCGCCGCCTCGGACGAGCTCGTGCGAAACCCGAGCGCCGTAACCACCCAAGGACTCGGGAAGCGGCTGGAGGTGGTGCTAAGCCTGAAACAGCGGAAACACGGCTGTGTAGGATATTAAATTTATCATGTACTAAGCCGTGTGTCATCAAACATTCATGTGTTATAGCCTGGAGGATATTATGCAACAAGCTGAAAGGTTAGACCCTGGACAAGTGGTTTATAAAACGGCTGACCAGCAGACGCTTATTAGAGCACCGGTCTTTTACATGTGTGTTTGTGTGTGTGTGTGCGTCCTCATCTTTAAATCCTGCTCAGCTCCTCACACATCATTTAAGTCCAGAAAAACAACAGTAGCTCATTCATCGCTCGCACACACACACACACACACGCAAGCGTTCCCACAGCGGTGTCATTACAGAGGCTCATTATCAAAATCAATTCAATTAAAGGCTGTAATTGCTGTAGTGAAACCCAAATGCTATTGCAAACAGGGCTGAAGGAAGGCAAACCTCATCGATGCGTCGACCCTCGGAGCGCGTGTGCGTATGTGTGCGTATGTGTGTGTGTGTGTGTGTGTTATTTAACGAAAGAAATATTAATCGCTTGTTTCAAATTAACTCCCTAACCCCTCTTTTCTCTCCGAGTTGGTGGCGGCGTTTAAGCATATTGATTCTTCGGGGGGAGGGAGAAGAAACGGGCGGAGGAGGGCGGCTGTAAACGCAGGCCAACTATGTTAAACACTTGGAGTAGTCAGTGTGGAGGCGCGACGCGGCATCGCTAATGCCAAATCCCTCAATCATTCTGCTCACACACGCGCGCTGGGTTAATTGTTTACCGAGCTAAATGAAGTGGGGATAATGTGGGCTAACTGCGCGCTAAGCGCCGCTAAGACGAGGGATATTGTAAAGGACAATTTGATTTATAGTCGTTTGTTTGCTGAAGGGAGAGCGAGAATTAAAGTCACACTTTATCTGTATCAAGGTGTTTGTCAGAGTGACGTGAGGAAGCTCAGGGTGTGTTTGCGATGTGTCGAGTGTGTGTGTGCACAGTTTGTGTTTTACTGGTGTGAGCTGAGAGGAAGCACACCTGAAGTTTTATTTGTGTATTTTTGGACATTCAAGACTGAAACATCACAGGAAACCAGGCTGAGGATTCAGGAGAATGTGAGGAAGAGAAAAGGCGACTGATCACGGAGACGTGTTCGCTGTTTGTCTTGGTCTTTGAAATAGTGGTTTTGTGAGGAGCAGATTTTATTCTCCATAAAGAAGCAAGTGTGCCAGCCTTCATCCCAAAGATCGAACTAATGGAAGCTGATTCGTCAGAACTTCGCCTCCAGAAAGTGTAAAATCGTGACAGATCTGGTTTGACGTCCACATGTGGATCCAAGTTTTGCCTCTGAACGACGTCCTGTCCTGTTTAATGCATCTTGTTTGAAATGAAAACTTGTTTGATCATCATAAGGAAATGGAAATGTGTCTGTGACGTCGCTCACAGGAAGAAAGATAAATATGGCTGTAAATCAAATAGCAGTACAAGTACAATAATAAGTTCAAACTCTGGGTCAGTGTCCACTGTTGTTTTTCTTTTTCACAAGATCTAAGAAATGTGAGTAAAAGATGCTCATCAACAACTTTTTATTGACACACCTGCTTAGTTTTATTATTTTCACTTGTGTATTTTTAAGGCTTGTCAGTTTCTGTGGAGCCTCACAATCTCATCATATTGGTAGAAATATATTGTTCAGTGTTTAATTTTTTATTTTTCGTCCACAAACGCTGTTTTTTTTTAACTAATTTGCAAGTGTGCGCTTCAGTTGCCTTCAGGAAGATGGAACTAAAAATGTAGGTGAGGTGTCTTTTGTGTTATCGGTGATCATCACCGTCTAGAGGTCATGCGTGTGGATGCTACACACATGCAGGTGTGTGTGTGTGTGTGTGTGTGTGTGTGTGTGTGGTCGGTCGTACGGTCTCGGTCGCTGATATTGAATCCCGACTGTGAGGGCCATCTGTCTGACTTTGACCCAGCAGCTCACCGTCACACCTTCAGAGAGGCGGGGGGAGGGAAAGTGTGTGGTCGCCGTCTGTGTGTGTGTGTGTGTGTGTGTGTGTGTGTGTGTGTGTGTGTGTGTGGTACCGTACAGTATGTGCACTCCCCAGTTTTTGGCACACACACTCTGGTCATGTGAACTCGGCTGTTGCTTTGAAGGTGCCAACTGCCGGCGAAGGGCACACACACACACACACAGCGACACACTCTCCTCCTGACACACACTCCTTACACAGCACACACACACTCATCCTATTCCCAGCGTGAGCCTCAACTTAGTCCTCTGGCTCCGGGACAAGTCGACCTCTGACCTTTTAAGCATCGGGGCATTCCTGGAAGACGTCTCCGGGCGAGCGGAGGCGACAGGGGACGTTAACCCGGGAGCAGCAGTTAACATTTAGGAAGTGTAGAGTTTCCTGCACCCGATACAACAGGACGATTTAACGGCCGAGGGGGGGTTAGCACATACGTCTCCCGATCGCCGGACAGGTTGCCGAGAGTCTCTGTACAAGACGAGGACATAAAGATAAAAAAGCTGAAAGGAAAAGCGGGGGGGTGTCAGCCCGGCCGACACAGAGACACCTCGCGACGGCCGGGAAGGAGGGTGATTAAAGAGAACGTCCCATAACTGGAAGGTCGTAAAATCCATCCTGGCTGCCCGCTGCACTCCGATCCCTCCGGTCTAATGTGGACCGTATGGTTCCACTCATCCGGGTTTTCGCTGCCATAAATATCTTCTGCTGATTGGATGAGCTAATCTTGCATCGCCGCAGCTGTCGGGCTCAAAGACAGGTCCAGTTACTCAATGTTTTCATTTTAACAGTGAGTCAAATTAGTTGTAAAAAGCAAACATGCAAAGAACCCAGCAGCTTTTTTAAGCCTTCTTTAGCTCATTGTTTTGGCTTCACATCACCGAACATGTTTCTCATGAGTTATCACAGACCGAAAACAGCAAGTGGATATCAGACATTCATCAGAACAGATGCTAAAAATGAATTTCTCTCTCAGCATTTTTTTGTTTTCATCTGTTTCTCGGGATTTTTTTGTCCATATTTTTGCCTAATTAAGTCTCTACTACTCAACAGTGTAGTCAGATATGAGCACGTTGTCATTTTAACCTCCTCAGCTGATGTTTTTCCTCTATTAAAGCCAACTTTGGACTTTGAACTCTGTCCCTTGCAGCTAATTTGGACTTGACTTCCTGACGGTACCGATCGTTTGTTTACAACGCGAACGACTAAAACTGGCTCGATATAAGAGAAATAATGAGTAAGTGACTGAACGAGTGAATGAGTGATGTTTTAAATGTGTCGATCAACTTATCAAGCGTGAGTCACACTCTTCAAACCTCCGACAACTTAAGGAGAGGAGAATAACTGAGAGTTAAACCGAGGAGAGGAGAAAGAAATAGATTTTCACGCCTGTAGGATGAATGAAACCATCAAGTTAAATTTAATTTAGACATGAAAGAACAGACAATCCACTGATTCTACTGCACAGCTGCTGCTCCACAAACTATAAATCCAGATAAATTCAACTATTTCATGATAAATATAACACGTTGCTTTGCAGAGACGAGGAGTTGTTATTCTCAGCAGTGTGATTCTGGAGCGCCGGGACAACACGTCGGCCTCGCGCCTCATTATTAGCAGCACGAGTGGCGACTTTCAGTTTGCACATTAATATGTAAATTAAATGTTAATCGATTTTCAAAGGTGTGCATTTATCATGTGTTTTACAGCGGCGCCCGGCGTGACTCAGTCAATCAGAACCGAACGGTGCAGTTTGTAATAAGACAATTCGAGTGCTCTAAAAATGATTAAAAACAAAAGGTGGCACTTTGCTTCGAGTGGCCTGCGGACGCTTCATGAGCAGATAATAAGCCCCTTAAAGCTCAAACTTCGCAAAATGACATTTACTTTGTGTCATTAACTGTACAGCCGCCGTGTAAAGTATTTTTTTGCAAATCGCCGTCTGATTAATTATTGTAAGTGCTTTAGAGAAGCTTACGAGAACCAATTCAATTAAAGATTTATCAGAGAAAACAGAAAGTAGAAAAGAAGAAGAGGAGGAAGAAGGAGCGCGCGCAGGACGTGGCAGGTAAACAGGAAGTGGATTAAGCAGCCTACTGACTAGACAGATACGTTTGTGAAGCTAAATGCCAGCGCAGCATCACGCCGGCTGCACACATGGCTTTACGGAGTGAAGTTTGGGTTCTCTGTGCTTTTTATGAGCCTGAGCGCAGTGAGGACTTAGTAGTTTTGCCGGGCTCCCGCTGAGCGCATAATGAATGGCAGACTGCGGCTGTGGGCCTGCCAGGCAAGAAGAAACGGCACTGTGGAATTGTGGGATAGCGGAGGAGAGTCTCGCATTGTGGGTCTCAGCGGGAACTCGGCGAGATCAAACGTGCCGACAGCGCCACCGCCCGCCGGGCATTCTGGGTAGACAGACCTGAGGAGGAGACGCCTGAAAACCAGACAGGGTTTTTTTTGTACCTGTGTGTGTTTGTGTTTGTACACACGTGTGTGTGTGTGTGTGTGTGTGTGTGTGTGTGCACGTAGCAGCTTTTGGCTTTGCTGTTCAGGAGTGAATGACGGCGGCGGCGGCGGCAGCGGCGGCGGCTGTCACGGCTTTTGTTTTTTTTTTGTTTTTGTTTTTTGCCTTTAGAGGACAGACTTTGAAATGGATTAACGAGAACTGACTTGATGTGACTTCCAGGTTTGCTTTGACACGACTTTCCTTCTTTTGATGTGGCTTCAACACACACACACACACACACACACACACACACACACGCCTCATCCATGTCCCTCCATCTGTCCTTGTGTTAGTGATACTGTACTGAGACTGAGCCTGAAGGGTTATCCACTCTTCCTGTCTGTCCAGCGTCTCTGACCCTCTTCCCTCCTTCTGTCTCTCTCTCTCTGTTGATGGTTGACTCAGTCTTTCTCACCACGTCTCTGTCTGTTGCCTCCTTTGTCTTTCCTTTCATTAGCCTTTTCTGTTTTTCTTTTACTTCAGATTTTCTCTCTGTCTTTCTTGCTTCCTCGTCTTTCCTTTCTCTCTTGTCCCTCATGCATTTGTAGCCGCACTGCAAACTACAAGTTAAATCATTCGACCGTCACTGAATTTCATTTGAATTTTGTTTCTTATTGAAGGATTTTCTTTCTTTCTTCTTTCAAGTCAAAGTGTTCAAACGTCACTGAATTTAAAATTTTGTTTTTTCTTTCTTTCCTCCTTTTACTTTCTCATTTTCTTTGTTACTGTAGTTTCCAGCTTTCTTTGCCTACATGCAGACATGTCTTTCCAAAATGCGTCACAAATCACAAATGAGCCGTCAGAAAATTCACCTGAATTTAAAAAATGATTGATGAATTTGCAAAGCTGCTCTTTTTTTCATTGATACTTCAGTGTCAGTGTCTCTGTATTTCTTTGTTTCGTCCCCCTGCACCACTGACTGCCCCCATCAGGCAGGTTTGGGAACTAATCAACGGACAGACTAGGTATGTGTGTGTGTGTGTGTGTGTGTGTGTGTGTGTCTGGGACAGGTCTGCAAGACGGAAAAAAAACGAGAGTGAGGATGATAAGGAAGAGAGCAAGAGGGAGAGAGTTGGGATAAAGGTGTGTGATAGAATTGGAAGATCAAAGCCTTCTGTCACAGCGTGACTGAGCCCAGGGGCGTTCTGGGTAAGACAGGGCACAGACACACTCGTTTGGACACACACACACACACACACACACACACTTATGCACACACGCAGACACACACACTCACGGCTGGTATTTGACTCTGAGTGTGATTGATACCAGGCTAGATTTGGAGAATCACTGTCATTCGTCTCTCCGCAGATCAAACAGCCACATAATCTCCCATAAAGGAAAGAGAGATGGAGAGAATAAAAAAAGGGACAGAGGAGAGAGAGAGAGAGAGAGAGAGAGAGGTGACAAATCCTTAACATCTGTGAAGTATGTTCTTGTTTTCCATGAAAGAAGACCCGCCACCTTAAAAACACATCCATCATTCAGCTCCATTAAACAGCACAGCTTCAGAGAGATCCAGGATCTGAAAAGACAAATGTAAATGCAGGTATTAGACCCCATTTACACCTGGTGTAAACATGCAATCTGCAGCTCAATATCTTATCGTTGAGTCTCTCTCTCAGTCGACGAGTCAAACATGTGCTATCAAGGTATTCAGGTATCTGCTTGTTGTTATTCTTCTTCTCATCCTTCTCGTTTTACTACAAACCTTCTGGACTGAACCAGATTTGCGTCACGCACAGAAACAACAAATCTGGTGGAATTGAATTTTACATCTGGCTAATTGAGATTCATGCACCTGTAAGTGAATGAATGATTAAACCATATCTGGATTTAATCTGGATGTGAGACACCTGGAATAACGAGCAGCGTCTGATGGCGTGTGTGCAGCATTTAATGTCCGTCTCCTCTGTCTCTCCACAGATGCACCACCCTATTCAAATGAAACCTGCAGACAGTGAGAAATCTAACGGTGAGTGGCCACACACACACACACACACACACTGACAGACGCATCAGTATCACACACACATGCATCAATGGCCTCTTTGAATTTGCTTGGTAATAGCTATCTCACCCATGTGTTTGCTCGCTGCAGACGGGATAAAGGACTGAGGGGAAAGACTGAGAGAGAGAGAGAGAGAGAGAGGAGCAGAGAAAGAGAGAGATGAGGGGGAAATGCTAATATATATATAAATATATTTTGTGATGAATTATTAAGGTGGCTCGCGAGGAGGTCAGTGAAAGTTGAATCGTTTTGGCCTCTTAGTGAACCCGCCTCTCTCCCTCGTGGCTGCTCGCTCACGCAAACACACACACACACACACACACTCTTGCCTCTAAAGCATCTATCTCACAGCGCTGTCACACACTCCGTCCTCAGATCAGCCAATTTCCAAACTACATATTGCAGATCCAGTTGTGAATTGATTTCTTATAGCGAGCATCTCCCTCCGTCTCTTCTCATTCTGAAGAGGAAGCGGTCGGACTGTCGGCTGAGGAAGTATCGGCCTTTAAAGGATGAGGCTGCTGTTATTCTCCATTTCTCCCATTGTCAACAAATCTCATGAAAAGGTGTCCGACTACAAATACTTTCTGCTTTCCTGCCTTGTCCGGGACGCCGAGCTCTGAGTCCGTCCGTTCCAACTGAGGATGTAAATCTTTAAAAGCAGCTAACAGTTTTCAGCAAACGTTACTCAAAGCAAAGTGATTTTGATTTTGTTTGCGTGCGTGACCTTTCAATCATGGAGGCTCTGGAGAACAACACCCACAACTCCTCCACCTGCATTGTTAAATCGTGAGAGGGAGGAATAAATAACTTTTGGAAACACGATTTTCTCCAACCAACATTAAAATACTCACCTTTGACCTCTGACCTTACGCCTACCTACAGCGTCCGACCCACGAGCTTAAGAAGTCGAGTAAATGTATATATCACCCATCACCTGCAGGATGAGTCGTTCACAATGTTGTGATGTTTTACAGGAAGTGAAACGTGACATACAAACACTATGAATTTGACATATTTGCCGAAGCTGAGAGACAGAACAGTTGATGCACGAGCGCATGATGAGAAGATTTTTATTTCATTGTGTCTTTAAAGACTGTTTTACAAGCTCTGAATTTTGTTGCTCTGGTATTGCAATCAGTTTTAATTGGTTTCATTTTGATGCGGCAATAACATTTGGTGTAATTTGTCAGGTTCATTATGTTCAGTGATATTCGGTTGATATTAAAGCGGTGGTTTAGTGGGAGAGGGAGGCAAACACCGTGGACTCGAAATCAGATTTGGAATCTATTTGAAGGTTCTGCTCAATTACTCAGTTTCGAGGGTCAATTCAGCCAAATTGTAAAAACACATAATGTAATTTCCCACTTGCCTCTGCAGAGTTTGGGTTTCTAGTTTGGATTATGAAACGACAGGTGCCTGAGCAATCATGTCTTAAAAGTTGATCCACCTTTTTAAAATCTTTCCCAACAGATTTCATGCAGATGTCAATAAATGTCAAAATAAACTAAATCTAAATAACACAGAGAATCTGGAGACTTTATTTTAAGTCATCATAATGACTTTTTTCTGACCTCACAGCTCAGTGTCTTGAGTTTCTCAGAAGGACATTTTGCCCTTTCCCTCTGAAACGAGGCTCGAGCTCGGGGGTCGTCTGACCTCACCTGGTCCATCATCCGCCGGCTGATGTTTGTTTGCTGCTGATGCTTCTGCAGCCGCTCAAATCTTATGAAGATAAAATGAATTTTACCCCCAAAAAAAAGCTAAATTTGAAAAAGCAAATTCCTGTTTATAATCCTGAGACCTCCCCGCTGATAGCTTTGACCTCAGGTTGAAAATTGTTGTCTGTGGATTATTCAGGCTGGAAAGCTCAGTCGCAGATATCTGAACATTTTTGGCAAATAAAACTGAAATTATTTGCATGGCTAAGTGAGAAAATGTGTGTTTTTGCAATTTGGGTGAGCTGACCCTTGAAGCTGAGTAACTGAGCAGAATATGAAAAACATGATTGGATGAAGTGAACATTAAAATCCAGGCAGTTTTCACAAAGTTTTACAGGCGTTTTTTTTTCTACAGGAAGTGTTTGTGTAGGTTTACGTCACACGGACGATGGAGGAGCATCATAAGCTTCCTGCTATATCACTGTCCACTGCAGGGAATACAATAAAATGACAGCATCCAGCGAGGCAGGGGAGGAATCCTTATAAAAGCCATCATCCGCTCCACTGAAATATGGCAAAATACGACTTTATAAGACATAACCGTCAGGGTAACGATGGTGGAACTTAATAAAGCAGCCACCACTCACAGCCAGAACGGTGAAATATAGAGCAGACCATACGTAACATATCCATCCACTTAAAGGTAATGACCTTTAATAAACCCGGTGTTAGAGTCGCTGTAACAGTGACAAATGGCTGCTCAGAGCTTTATTAGTTTAGTCAGTGGGGGAGACGGCAGAAGAGGAAGAGACGGATGTATAGTATAACACAGAGATAACATTATTGGTGCAGCTTTTTTTCCTAAACTTTTCTGATTCTTTCTCGGCGTCTCATGATGTGTTGAAACTCAGCGTGAAGCCAATTCTGCTCCAATTTATCCCAGAATGCAAAGCTGACTCTGGATCATCCCAGAGCCGGCTTCATGAGTCTTATCACCCGCCGCCGCCGCCGCCGCCTGCGCGCCTCGTCCGAAAACACACAAACAGTCAATTGTAACCATATCTCCTCTCTTTCTTTTCTATCGACACAGACTAAATTAATTACATTGCTGTTAGACTTGTGGTAATCTTCCTCTGGAATGATGCACACACACACACACACACACGCTGTGTACAAAGGAGTTAAAGCTTTTTGAAACAACACTTATCTTGGCAGCGTATCCCGACGGTTTGTTTTTTTTAAACACACAAACAATTCAAACAGCAAAATAAACAAGTGCGCTATTGATTTCCCAGAGTGCAACAGACCGCTTATCTCTTTCGCCTCGCGGTAAGAGCTGACAGTTTCCTCATTAAAAATGAATTGGATTAGCATTACATTGAATGTGGTGGGAACACGTAAACACACACGCACACACACACACACACACACACATTGTTCTTGTGAGCGAAGCAGCGAATTGACACTTAACCTCACTCACATGCTTTAAAACATGGCCCGAGTTTCTCACCTGTTACCTGCTCACATTCCTCGACATGCACCTGAGGAGGAGGAGGGGGGGGGACTGTGCATCCATGAGGGAGAAGGAGGGAGGAGAGAGGAGAGGAAGAGGGTGAGAGAGGACGAGCCGGAGAGTCTCAGCGAGCAGTCGGTGTTGAAGTGATAATGAGACATTGATCAGAGCCTCGCAGATGGCATGATGAAATACATGAACTCTGTCTGTGTTCATCTCGCTCCCACTGTTTTTTTCTCTTTCCTCTTGCTTTTTCTTTGACTGTTTCTTTTGATTGGTGTTTTGTTCTGTCTCATTCCATTTTTCCACATTTCTGGATTCTCCCCATTTTTTGTTTTATCTCTTTTTTTATTTCGTCTTTTTTCTTTCTTTCCTTCTTTTTCCATTCTCTTTGTTCTCGTTTCTCGTCATTGTTATGTGTTTTTTGAAACAGCGAGTTCCAGCCAATCAGAGGCTTGTGCTCCGAATCAATACACAAAAGATAAATGCACGGTTAAAGGACTAGTTCACCAATTTAGGAAATTAGTTAGATGAGAAGTTTGATACCTCTCTCATGTCTGTTTGGTAAATATGAAGCCACCACCTGCAGCCGATTAGCGTAGCTTAGCACAAAGGCTGGAAACAAAGGGAAACTGCTAGCGTGGGTCTGTACAAAGGTAACAGAATCCACCTGGCAGCTCCTCTAAAGCTCAAACTAATTAACACATTATATCTGCTTTGTTTAATTAGCACAAAAAAGGTAAAACGACAAGTTCACGGCTTGAAAACACATAAGCAGCTGTTTATCCTTTCCTCTGTTCACACTCCTCTTTCCTCCTGCAGCGGTGGAAGACAGGAAGCTGTTCATCGGCATGGTGTCGAAGAAGTGCAACGAGAACGACATCCGGGTCATGTTCTCCGCGTTCGGACAGATCGAGGAGTGCCGGATCCTCAGAGGGCCCGACGGTCTGAGCAGAGGTACGTGTCGCTCCGGCACGGAAAAGTCCTCACCTGAATATTATTACCTGAACGGCCTCCGGCAGCTGGTGGTGTCGACTTGTGGCTCAGATCCTGAAGGAAGTCTTTCCTGTTTCACTGTGACAAGAGCTGGTTGAAGATGGTTTCTGAGCCGATGACTGTCTCTCAGCATCAGCAAATTTTTAGTATTTATGCTTCCACAGAAATTAGGATTGTGTCTCTGTTTGTTGTCGTTATATAAAAACTTTTGAAAAACTAACCGCTCTCTAGTTTAACCATTTATTGCATTTAGTACTTTTTGTATAATTAGCAGCTCATTTGCATGTTTTCTCCCATTTCTGCGTGTTGCTGGAAGTTTTTCTTCAGCTGTCAGTGTCACCAGAAGAAGCTGTTTGCTGGAAACGCTGGTGATTAGTCTCTTCCTGCAGCAGGAAACATAAAAACTTTTGGAAACTTCAGGAGACAGATGCTTTAAATTGTTTTGCTTCCTCTCAAAAAACTCACTTTACCTGATAAAGTCGCGATCAGACTGCTCAATATTTCTGTCTTTCGAGATGGTCATCGTTCCAAATGAGTCCTTAACTCTTGCATGTCTGGAGCAGACCTCAGTTAGTTACATCAGTTTAGTGTTGAGCTGTTAAGTTATGGTGCACGTGTCCTTTTCCTTCGTGCAGACGGCATCTTAAAGTCCCTGCAGAACGAAGGCCAGTGTTGCCTGTCGCTCGCCAGGACCAAACAAACCCAACAACATCCTTGTGCTGCATCATCTATGAAGGTTTTTCTTGGTGAATCAGAATTTCTTGGTTTGACCTGATCATTGAAAAGCTTTTTTTAATCATTTATTCTGCATCAGGCATCGTATCAGATCCTGTTTTCAACCAGCTGCTTCTTGAAGCGATTTCCTTTAAGGTTTAAGTTACGAAGCGAATAGAGATGAGCTGCAGCGACACCTTGAGGCTGTTGTGGCCACTGTGAATACAAGCTTCTCCTTTTTCCGCTCTATATATCTCTTTTGCCTCTCTCTCTCTTTTTTCTCCCCCCTCTTGCTCTCTCAGCCTCACCTCCCTCCCCCCCCCGCTCCACCTCCTCCTCTGACCTCCTGACCTCCATTCATATCCTTCACCTTCCCCGCTGGTCCAGTTCAGCTTCACCGTGATCCAGTCCTGAGCTCTCTGATACCTCCAAAGTGAAGCTGAGGCCGTTTTCAAACCAACAGTAAAAACCAATACACGTGTTGCTGCTTGTAGCATTCACAGTATTATATTGTTATAGCTCACACTGCAGAATTTCAAAGTAAAAGCAGCCGTTTACTTTATGTAACTGGTCAGGAAACAAACATGAAGGACTCAGTGTTTTTGCTGTCATTTAGGTCAGTTAAGGAAGCAAACAGAACTTTTTAAAGACATCATGATTTAAAACATGGCACAACATATATCCTGAGTTTTGGTCCAGTTCCTTTGAGGAAGTCTTATTTTCATTTATCAAAAGAGGCCAAAATTTTCAAATGTTAAATGCAGCCAATACAAGAAGTTAAAAAATGCATGTTATCTAAGAAAGAAAGTTTTTGTAGGAGAAGAAAAAGTTAAAAAAAAAAAAAAAACACTATGAATCTATGAGTTGTTGTTACAGACACAAATCGATCGACAATACTAAAGTCGTATTGGGGTTTGAATTCCAGCCCTAGAAAGCAGAATTTCAAGAATACAAAAAAAACATAATAGTAATAGTGATCTTTTCCTTTTCTCAGTTTCTTTTTTAAGCACTGATTTTGTTCAAAGTCACAGCAAAAATTCTGCGACCACAAGGGCAGATTTAATCACGACTCCGATGTGGAAACGTCTCAGAAATTGTAACTCAAAGGCTCGATGCTTGAGCGTCACCAGGCGAAGACAAACAGTCTCACCTGTTGAATTCATGTCTGCAGGTAATGTGCTCTGAACAAAGAGCTCCGGGGCTGCTTCAAAAACCGGCTTGTTAGGAAGCGGTCGAACAATTGGATTTGTCGGCTCTTGAAAATGGCAACTCTCAAAATGACCAGTCACCGTTGCAGAGGCTCATCAGGACGAAGTAAACCAGCTGCTTCATCTATCAGTCCAATCTCTTCTTCTATAAATAGCTCTCATGTTAACACAGGGCCTCCTTCCATCATCAACCATCCCTCCCCTCAAACACACACCTGCCCCCCCCTCATTTCTACTATCTTCCCGATACTCCCTACCTCCCCCTCCCGTCTCCCCCTTTGTGGTTTCTATGTGCTGAGGAGATGGAGGGGCTTTTGAAACTCTCTGTCCTCCTCTTCCTCCTCCTCCTCCTCCTCCTGTCACACGAGCTGTCATCGTCATCAGGTTCAATGTGGATCTGTCGGTCTTTTTTTTTTTTTTTTTTTTTTCTGTGCTTGTCGGACGTTATGGATGTTTTACCGTCAGACTTGAGTCTTATTTTCTCAACGTGTCTTCTCTCTCTCTTCCCTCTCCTCAAGGTTGTCTCTATCTAGAACCGATCTTTGCCTCAGAACTAAACTACTCCCATGTTCCTTTGCTTCTTCAAACAGCACCACCCTCCCTCTCTCTCTATCTATTCACCCTGGCTGTCCTAGAATCCTCTCTCGCATCAATTTGTCCTCTTTTTCCCAGACATCCCGCATCGGCCTCCTTCCCTCCCTTCCCCAATTCCTCCCTCCATCCCTTTTCAGCTCCTCTCTTTTGTCCTCATGAATATTTCAGATGCGATGGCCAAATCCTTGTTTCTGTAGAACTGATATAAACCACTTAGCAGGAAGTCAAAGAGGAAACGCTGGGAGTCCAGTTCGGGCCTGGCTAGTAAACAAACCCGAACCAGGTTGGAGGAAATAGGTCTTTGAGGATTTCTGTGTGCCTGTAAGTCCCAGAGGTCCTCAGTCCCACCTAGCCTCGCTGCTGAGCTCCTATTAAAGCGCGGTATCAATCAGAGGAGCGCTCCGCCATGCCGCTATTAATAAAATATGGATCACACCACCAGTGGATGGCTGGGCCTTGGGAGCTACCCTACTTTCATTAAAGGACTGTTTGGTTCTCTGCTGACGACAGAATGCGGCCCGTGAGGTATTTTTAGCGCTCAAGCCACGTCCCATCTCTGCGGCGTGAAAAATAAGACACGCAGCACGCAGCCAGGAAGCTTCTGAGGCCCATTTCATTAACAGCTTTGACATTAACGAATCAGAAAGCGGCTAAAGATAGAAATGTTTAGTGAAGGGGAAAAACTATTCCGTCTGCCAATTGGAGACAAACCTCGGAGTTTCCATTAGATGACAACCGATGACGTTGTAGCTGACCAGTTTTATAAATAGAGGCCAGTCTGGAGGGCTAACCCACATGGAAGCCCCCTCCAGAACTGATCCAGTTCTGGGGCAGCGCCGCTCTGCAGAGGCCGGGGCAACCTCCCGGAAAATAAGAAGTTAAATGACAGATTGTGGCCCGTCTAAAATAGACAGTCCCCTGAATCAGTCGGAAAAAAATGACCCCTTTTCAAATGTACTATCTACAGTAACGCCAGCACAGCGGCACCATAAAGGACACATCACAATGTTTACTAGGTCAGTGCCGCAGAATCCGATAACCTTGAGTCTCTTTTTATTTCCTTCTTACCTCTAATGTTAAGTCAGCGAGGCAATTTCACATGGAAGGGGAGTAAACGATCATTTCCAGGTGGCAAGGGCAGACAAATTGGAAAAAGGTCAAATGTGTTTCACACATGATCAAAAGCAGGTTTGTAAAGTTATGATCATTTTGGGAGTCAATTTTTCTTCCTGTATTGTCTTAAAACACAGGAGCACAAATTCAAGCAGCTGTTTCAATGTGAACCTTTAATGTGAAAAATAATTTGTTTTAACCAGGTTGATGTTTAACTTGGACACTAAAAGTTTCCTTATGAACAAAAGTTATGTTAGAGTTAAAAGTTGTGTAGATGTTAAAGTTATGATGTCAGAAGCTCTACCTTTAACCTTTCTTTCAGATGCTTTATAGGAGTTGATTTGAAGGATATTTCACATTTAGCTGACAAAACTCTCAATACTTCGGTCTTGGCCTCCCTTGTTTTTCTTAGACTGATGTGCCACAACTGTCATGAAAGATTTTTTTTGCTGAAACGTGCAAGAATTAAAACAGGAAAACGAAGCATATTGTGAGTTTTGTTCCAGACCTTCGTGGTTCCAGTCCCACAAATTAACCTGGTCTTTCTATTAAACTTTCTTGGGTCATAACAGATTCTGTGACTTGACTCAAGTCGAGTTTCCAAGTTTGTTTAAGATCAGATAAAGAAGCAGATTGTTCACTTTTGGTCACAGGAGGGATGGAACCAAAGTTGCACCTGTGACAATAAAACAATGACAGTAAGTGTTTTAACAAATTGCCAGTGCCATCAGTTTTTTTTTAATGAGGCCGTCTTTCGATTCCTACCATTGCATTGTCTTATCTGGCACATTAAACCGAAGTGGTCAGAAGACATGATTACAATATTTCTGCACAGCTTCTACGAGGCCGAGCTTCTCTGTTCTCAGGGAAAAGCCTCTTTTTCTCTGAAATCTGTGCAGTGGATGAAAGCAGGAGCAAAACTGACCGTCGGCCGCCCTCAGCCTCTTTCTATCAGAGCAACAGCAGGCTTTTGATAGAGGTGGATAAGGACAATCATCGCATCTATCCCTCAACACATCTGTCCTCTCTCTCTCTCTGTCTCTCTCTCTCTCTCTCTCTCTCTCTCTCTCTCTGTGGCATCATCCATCCTCACAATGTCTCTTTTTCCCTCTCTGCCCCTTCATCCCATCCACACAGCCAGAGAGAGTCCATCTGATGACCCGGGCTATTAGTTTTTTCCTCTCCTGCCAAGCCGCGAGTCAGCCAGCCGAACCTGAACGTGTGTGTGTGTGTGTGTGTGTGTCTGTGTTTGTGTGTCTGTATGTTTGTGAGCATGTGTGTAATCAGTTCAGGCCTGGCTGCGCTAACATGGCTTGGTGAGTTTGTTAGCATATTATTAGTCCGGGGGGTTGTTGAAGCACTTCTCACATTATCTCCTCTAATCACTCCCTAACCAGCCAGACAAACACAACCTTGCATCCTCCCTCCCTCCACCACAAACAACCAATAACAAACTCCCCTAAAACCGCCTCTGGCTGCGTCCGATCTTGATTGGCTGAAATCAGCGTCAGTCACGGAGGAGGTCGAGCGCGCCTCCTCTCGTGTCTTCCTCTCTCTTCCTCGTCTCTCTGTGGATTGAATTAATATGATTCTCTATCTGATTCCCGTCTTCTTGAGCCCCCTGCAGATATTTTGTCCCGGCGCTCGCTCCGCCCCGCCAACGCCGCCGCCGCCGCCGCCACAAAGAGAGAAGGCGCCCAATCAGACACACAAAGCAGGCCCAAATGAATTCAAATCGCTTTCATGCAAATTTGGACTGATTTACATTGTTGAATTGTCGAGAGAGGAGAGAATTCAGGTGCGACTAATTTGGCCAGGAAGAAATAAGAGGCAGTGACAGGAAGAGGAGGAGGGAGGCGGCGGCAGCCAATCCAAAGCCCCGACGGTGTCTCAGATGTCCTGTGGTGGCTGCGGATGGGGCGAGGTGGTGGGACGGGGTGGGGTGGAGGGGGGGGGGGGTTGTGCTTGTCATGACACTGTGCTTGTTTTTCGGCTGTTGTTTTCACAGCGACTGAGAACACTGTTGTCCGCCTGTGAGCTGTTCTCTGTATCAATCTCTGTTTGGGTTTTTTTATAACAACGACGTGTCCAACCCTTTTGTCTTGTTTTTGTTCTTTCTTGTCTTCCCTCCTCCTCCTCCTCCTCCTCCTGCCCTTCTGCCCTCCCCTTCCTCCCTTCCACTGTCCCACCATCCCTCCCTCCTCTCCTCCTCTCCCCTCCCTACAGGATGTGCGTTTGTCACGTTTTCCACCAGAGCTATGGCACAGAATGCAATCAAAGCCATGCACCAGTCTCAGACTATGGAGGTACTGTACTCTTGCCCTTTCTTCAACTCTCTCTCTCTTTCTCTTTCTGTCTCTTTAGCTCCCTTTTCAACATGCACTTCACTCTCTTAATGTGCCGGCAATTTAATGTGTCGACCTCGTGTTTGAATATCTGTAAGCCCCTGAGTCACCTCTCTGTAAAAGTCACGACTTTCGAGGTTGAGCCTGGTAACGTTTTGTCACACTTCCAGCTCGGTTCGAGGCTCCGGCAGCAGCCGGTTAAATAGAGGAAGATTAAATGAGCGCCTTGTTTTTCTTTAAGAGCAGTTTCTAAACTTAATTTAACACTTTTTATACACAAAGATAATAAAATCACTCAGAAAATTGTGTAAATGAGCCAATTTGAAGTTGTTCAGGAGCCTCAGCGTCAGCTCTTCAGTCAGTCTCTGCGAAAACGAGGCAAAGAAAACCATCAGACCTTCAGTGTTCCCACATTTTCAACTCACATTCGTGGATATGAGGCGAAAGGCTTTGCCTCCAGCAGCCGTCAAATAGAAATTAAACAACGCTCTTGTCATTTTTAACTATGCTTGGAAAGCTGTTTAAAATAGCCAGCAGTTCTATAATCTGTTCAATTAATCATGAAACGGGTGAAAACATTGACTGGAGGATCTACTCAAATCAAATCAGTTTTGTTCAACAGCCCAGAAATTGCACATTTGTCTCAAAGAACCCTTGATTTGGAAAAGGAGGAACAAATACAAATACTAGAGAAGGATCCCTCTTCCATGACGCACAGACAGAAAGTGGATGGAAATAGCAGGTGCAGGGTTGCAATATGAAGTAAATACAATGCATAACATATAATATCTGCAGTATTTATACTTGCATCCATCTACTGCAGTTTAGAGAGAAATCACTTCTAAACCTGATGGGTCTCAACAAACTGTTGGTTTGTTCCAGGTTTGGTTCATTTTGTTGTGTGAAGCTTCAGGTTTGGTTATTTTCAGATGTAATTAAGAAACTTGTCTCTCTCTATTTTTGTGAGTAATGGATTAAATAAAAAGCAAATCACAAACGTAGCTCTAAATGTAAAGTCATATTCTGATCACTTTCTCTTAATTCTAAAAAAATCAATGCAGGAAGGGTTCGTGTTTTAGGCCCATGCGACTCATCTCAGATGTCAAATGTCATGTGAGCAGTCTGTTTGAGTCTGAACGCATCAAATATAGAAAGAAACAGGAGTCAGACTCAGTTTTTCCTCTCGTCATCCGTCCTCTCTGCTGACTCGATCAAATCAGTGATTTTCTTTGAGGACAAACTTTGGCAAAGTCTCAAAACTTTGACAAAACAGCGGCACCTGTGACACGGCAGCCGCCGCGGGCAGGTGGTATTACAGACCCCATCAGCCGCACGGCGACCCCGGCGGTGCCGCCATGTCGACGGCTCCTTTGTGTTCCCGCGGTTTTTGGGGCGCCCTTGTCAACATTGTCGGGCCGGTGACAGGGGCCGGATGACGGGGCCGCGATTGGGAGAGAATTACACGGTATAAGACGTGTGTGAGTCAGAGAGAGAGAGACAAAAAGTGGTAATAGCAGGCTGTGTTGAAGAAAAGAGACGAGTGGCGTTCACCCCCGTAGCCCCCTCATTAGAGCTGATCATGATAATCATGGCTGCCATTGATGTGCTGTGACCCTGACACAGGGAAAACGCGTGCTCCTCCCTCCGTCTGTCTGTGCATGTGTGTGTGTGTGCGAGCGGGGATTTTCTGTTTATGTTGTCCCACCGCGAATATCAGTGAAGTGTCTGTGTTGATTTATGTGGCCGGGCGGCGGCGGCAGCGGCGTGTCTGTCTTTCTGAGTAGAAGGAGTGACACTCTCCTCCGACAGCGTTGGTATTAAGCTAGAATTATCCTCGCTCTGAGCAGTCGTCTGCCACAATGGGCCTGGTAAACACTGCCAGTGTCCCTCGCTTTTATCAGGCACACAGGAAAAAAGCCTTAAACCATAACACAACGATATTGCAGTGGACAATGGCAAAATACCTTCATTTCCATTTGAAAACAAGCTGTCTAGCCCCGGGCGGACCTAAATTGCCGCAACCGTTTGTTAATGTTCCTCAGTTTTGCAATTTAAAAGTAATTACTTCGGGTCCGTATGAGGGAATGAGGTCTAGTAAATAGAGTTTGGTTATTGTCTTGGCTCTATTGCACCCCACTGTCTTAGATAGAGCAAGATTGCGCGTTAGTGTTTGTGTGTTCGCCGGCACGTACGCACCCGGCGTGTCACGAGGAAAAAAGGGAGGCGGCCCGGGCCGTCCATTCGCTGATGGCCCTGTCACTGTCATATCCATTCTCATTACGCTGTGGCATTCAGGTACACACTCGTGCACACACACACACACACACTCACTCGCTGAATGTCAGGCCGTAATGAAAGTGGATGCGAGCGAGGCAGGTAATTCACCGTCGCGGCTCTAAAGGCACAGAAGGAGAGAAGTGGGTTGGCGTCATTGTGTTGCATTTGTGTTGATTTGTGCTTTACATTATTCACTCCCTTTATAAATACTCATTTAGCGCTCAGCTCCCCCCTGTGCCGCGCGCCATCAACACTGATTTCCACCTTTCCTTTTTCCCCCCCCCCACACGTGACACCGGAGGCCCACTTTATCCTGCCCTCGCCGCATTCGCACGCACTCCCGCCACGAGGCGTTCGAGCGCACGCGGACGAGAGCTTAAGTAGAGCATGAGAGGAAACAAGAGTCTGTTTAAATAGCGAACAAACACATCTGTCAACTGCAGTGAAGAGAAGAGACAGATACAGAGAGGCCGAGAGTGGAAGGAAAATATTAGATTAATCAGGGGCTGATGTTATATAAGACGCCGCATAAGGCTGGATGAGCCCGTTGGTTTTCAACAGGAGGAGTCAGAGTCGTAAAGCCACCAAATTTAATTGTGTTTGTCTGAAAATGTCTGAACACTAAATCTGAAACCGTCGTCTGTCATGAGCGGTCTCGATTTACTGTTTCGTCGCATCTGGCTCATATATGTGTTCGGTAACACTAAGATTGATCTGCAGTTTGTGGTGCTGCTCGATTCATTTGCATTACACTGAGGTGTTTCTATTATTCTGTCCACCCTCATTGACATATATCAAACTATGATCTCCAGAATTAGTATAAAGTTGAATCAACACACAATTAAACCTTCATGAAGATTGAATGCTTTGTTGTTGTAAAGCTCGTATTAGTATCAGGAATGTAATATCATAACATTAATTTAAAAATATGGATTACAAATTGATGACATTTAATCGTTGAATAAAACTTTAATGAGTTGACCTTTGTGTTTCTGAATGAACTTTACTTGAAGAGGAAACATGCGTTTGTCACTGAGGATCATCTGGATTGTTTTCAGTCGGCTTCTTTCTGATGTGTCTTCGAACATTTTCAACAGGCCTCAAATGTTGAAGCAAGGCAGTTTATTCATATCGTAGATTTAATCCACGATAGCAAAGTCAAAGTGTTTTACAGTTTGCATACAAGTATTAAAATGAGAGAAAAAAGAAGAACAATTGAGATGAACTATTATGGAAAGAAACCTCAAATTGAGACATTAAAATAAATCAATAAAAAGTAAATTGTGAAACCAAAGTGGAGGCAAAAGTTAAACTGCAGGCAACAGTGAAGTTTATATCTCTGTTACTGATGCTTCAGTCTAAAAGGTGTTTTCAGGACACGAGGTTAAACAAGTTCACCTCAGACTCTTAGTTAACGCGTCCTCCCGGTTTCAGATCAGCAGCTGAATCACATGCTCTGACATTTAAAGACCATGTGAGCGGTAAATACATGAAAAGTTTCCCAGCACACAAACTCCCTCTGAAGCGACGAGAGATTGATTTTCAAGGTAAACGGACCGGAGCTTATAAGTTCAGTTTGCGTGTTGGCGTCTCGGGGAAGATGGGAAGCGATGTGTAAAGCTCTCTTCACGCTTGTCTCGGAGCGTTGGCTTCAGGGAGGGCGGGCGGCTTTATTAGCCGAGCCGACTGCTGGTTAAGTCGATCACGAGTCTGTAGCTTCTGTCACGGACAAAAGTTTCTTGGCCGGTGAGACGAGGTGAAATCTCAGGTGTGTTGTCACGGCATGAGAAATGATCCATATGCTGTAATTAGTTATTAACACAGACAGCATAATTATCCCAGGGGCCTTTGACCATGTGTGCAGTGTGATTTTGAGACTATAGGTCGTCAGTCTACAAAGACCCCGACCTGTCAATCACACATGAACCTGGAGAGACCTCAGAGGAAAACACTGACATCCATATTTATAGATGGATATATGCTGTAAAGATATGTATGGCATTTCTTGTGTTGAAGATTTGTCAAACAGAAAAAAATAACAGGAGTGTTTTTCCCTGTAGAAACGTCTCCTGGTGAGAAAGGTTCCTGTAAAGCTCCGAGCGCTTTATTTTCAAAAGACGTGAAAGTTGTGCAACATGGGAAACTGTCTGCAGCTGGAAATGTCTCCCCTGAAACAGTCTGAAAAAATAACTCGACGCCGCACCGCCAGCGTCGAGTTAATGACATGTTATTCTGGAAATATATGAAATCAGAGACCATTTAAGACAAAACAGTAACAACTCTTTATGGCTGCAAATTAGTATTCTTACATCGGATCACATTAGTTGTCTGTTATTAATAAATTCTTGTGCGTTAACAATCTACAAGGGTCTCATGAAATATTTTGGTGAGGCAGAGCCATCACGTTGCCCCCTGCTGTTTGTGTTCAGAAGTGGCCAATTCAAAACAAATCAGATGGTTTGCAGATTTAGTTTAACGCAACATGTGGTGTAATTGCGCCCAGCGGCAGGGTTTTCACAGACGCCCATCAGCAGCAAACACCTATCACCATGAGCTCGTCAGATATTGAGACGGACTGAAAGCAGCGTCTCGGGCGGCGGTGACACGAGTCAGGATGCTTCCTCGCTTTAGAGTAAATCTGTGGCTGTAGTTAAGTTTATGAAGTCTCATTACGCTGGTAAATTTATGCAGAATTATATAAAACGTGAGCTTTTCAGAAACGTAGAAAACACAGTTCTACATGATCAAATGGGTTTTTAAGCAAAGGAGAGTTTTCTCTAGTTCTTTCTCTCCTGTCTGTTGATCCCAAAGATTTCAGTCCTGGTTCACCTGGTTTTAACAGCAGGTGTCGTTTCATCCTACAGCAAACATGCTAAGGTTTGTCTTATCTTATCTTATCTTATCTTATCTTACGAGGAGCTTCTTTATCAGAAATACAACACTGAATACTTTAATGACCTTAAATACTTTGTGCTTCCTGTGGCTGCTTCACAATAAAAGACCAGCCCTTGTTTCACCAGTTGAATGCTTTCAATGTGAAGGAGCAGGAAATGTTGTGTTAGCATATTGTGTTAGTCTATTACAGATATAATGCCGACCATAAAGAGTCTAAAAAATGGGGTTTGATGTCATGAAAATCTTTATCATTTTTAACTTTAAGAACTGTGTCATTGTGCAAACTTTTTAAAAAATCACCTAATTTGAAAATAATTAATCACGGCTGATTAACAGTCACCAAACCAGCAGATGGCGTGAGCTGCCACTGTTCCCTCCGTGTCCCCGTCATTGAAACGTAAAGTTGACCAACCAGCCAAGAAGAACTTTAAAGCGTGGCCCAGTTTTCAGGGAGAACCGGGCGTAGGGGCCCCTTGGCCTCGGCCCCTCTCCCAGGGCAGGACTCTCATTCTGGGCTGCATTTCCCCGCTCGCCGGTGTCAGCCGGAGTAATGAGATATTTAGCAGAGAGGGATAGGGAGCTCCCGTCTCGAGGGGAATCGACTGCAGCGCCGCCGCCCCAGACTGACACTCTCCCTCCGAATGCAATTCTGCCGTCGTCTCCTCTCCTTTATCTGTCGGCGTCAGAATAAAGAGGGAAAATGACTGGTGGAGAGACGGAGTAAATACGACCGAGCTGCCGTCCGACAGGAGACGTGCTGAGATAAAGTCGAGGCCCGGCCACAGAGGACGGGTCGCACGCGCCAAAACACACACACAGAAACATTCAGGCGCCGAAAAAAAGAAAGTTCAACGTCCAAACTCGATATTGAACTGGTGCTGATGTCACATTGGCTCAGTCTGAGTTTGCTGTTTTCTCTCTCCACTGCGTCGTCACTGCTCGACTTCACCAGCTACGATCATTGTCAGGATAAATTAGGGCACTTAGAGACGCCAGTATTTGTCATGTGAGCGGTGCTTCACTCGCTCGAGGGCACTTCAGGAGGAAGAGGAGGTTTACACAACTCAGCATTTTTCCTTCGTGTCTAAACACAACAAGAACTACTGTCACTGTCGCTCCTCGCGCTTCTTATTAATAATAGTTCATGTGTTTTAGCACTACAGTTCCCATCAGGCTGCATCAATGCTGCTGAGTAAATGAAGACATTTTGGCAAATCTACGTTGTGGAAAGTTAAAGTTGCATTAAAGGTGTGATTTTTGACTCGAAATGCTTCAGTCTGACACTCAGAGTTATTACGACATCTTGTTTGTATTTTTATCTTCCAGGAGAGTTTCATGAATGACTCTTCATGTTGGGTTGTGATTTAGCTCGTAATCAGGTTCATATGTTTCAACAGGAAAAGTTATCTGGTCTTAAATCAATTTGTCAAATCATCAAAAATTATTTGTTGTTGACAAAAAGTTGCTGCTTCAAGCTTCTCAAAGGTCTTGATTTGCTGCTTTTCTCCTTTTGTTATCATTGTGAACTGAAAACCTTCTGAGTTTTGGGAGCTTCAGGAACTTTTTTGTTAACTTTATAAATTAAATTATGAATCAGTTAATCAAAAACATAATGAAGATGATGATTAGTTGCAGCCTTGCTTGTCTGTGTTACATAAAGGAAAGACAGAAAAAACAAACCTCCATCATGAAAGTTTCTTCAAACTAGGAGACAGAGAGTTTTATTTCAAGCACAATGCATGCTGGGAAGTTTGATCATTCGTTTCTAAACGTCACTATGAGTTCTGACGAGGTGTGTGAAGATGACATGAAACTCACAAGTTGTGTAATTCTGCTAAAAGTCACTAAACTGTACGTTAAGGATTTACAGGTGTTGCCCTTTCACACCACCTGCGTGCACCTGAACACACACACACACACACACACACACACACACACACGTTCGCTCAGTCACACACACCTGACATGCCGCTCTGACTTTGTGCCGCGCCGTCTGCAAAGTAGCCAAATCCCTCCTCTCCCCCGCCGAGCGCGGATCGTGCCTCAAACTAAATGTTTCAATCAAAAGGTTTTTATCCTCCTGTGGCAGATTGTTGCCTTTGTTTCAGACGGATTCGCCCCCAGTTAAGCTTTGATTGCAGCGTGCGCGTAATGATGTGGTGTGATAGATTATGACTCGTTTCAGCTTCGCCGTGTTTCAGCCGTCGCTGCAACTTTCATCCACAGACATGTGTTTTGGGTTTTTTCTGTGTGTGTGACACTTCATTCATCACACACACACACACACACAGTCGGACAATTAGACACACTCGGTCTGATTGTCCAAATCTCTGAATCTTCCTCTTGCCCTCTCAACCTCTCTTTCTGGTCATCCCAATCATTCTCCCTCTGCCTTTTTCTCTTACACACACTTAAACACACACTAACACACACACACATCAAGTCTCTCTTCATGTGAGATGATGAAATAGTTGGAGAACTCGGGAAATCTGTTTCTGGTGAAACCGTTCTGGACTCAGAGATAACTGAGCCCCTGTGGGGGGAAGAAGAAAGCCCACTGGCTTTAGAGTCAAGTTTCCTGTGTGACTCCGTGTGTGTGTGTGTGTGTGTGTGTGTGTCCTGTGTCACTGAGTGTGTGTTAGTGTGCAAGAGATCATTTTATAAGGTGGTTTTAATTGAGAGTGGATTTTTTCTTTTCTCTCTATGCGGATGTAAAGTTTGTTAATACAGAAGTGTGTGTTGTCGTGTGTGTGTGTGTGTGTGTGTGTGTGTGTGTCCTTTTCCCCGTTGTCATAAAAACCTTAATTTTCTTTTTTTATTATAACACATTTAGTGTATTAATCCTTTTTATGTTAAGGTTTGTTTTCCACCTGCTATCACCATAGATTTTTTATGTTTTTACTGTGTTCCAGCACAAACCTGATTCCTTCTTCTTTCTTCTTCTCTTCTCTTTTTTCTCCACAACTTTCCTTTTTCTTTACTTGTTCTTTTCCTCATCATCCTCCTCTTCTTCTCCTTCCCTCTCATTTCCTTTCCTCTCTCCTCTTCCTTCTTTTCCTCTCCTCTCATCCTCTCCTCTCTTCTTCACTTTCCTCTCTCCTAATCTATCCTCCACTCTCCTCTTCTCTTCTCTCCTTCATGTTTCATCTCTTCTTTCTTTCTTTCTTTTTCTTTTCTCTCCTTTCTCTTCATCTCTTGTTTCCACTTTCCTCCATCTTGTCTCCTCTCCTCCTCTTTTTCCTCTTCCTCTTCTGTCCTTTCATCTACGTTCTCCTCCTCTCTTCCTTTTCATCCCTCTTTCCATTTCTCCTCCTCCTCCTCCTCCTCTTCTGCAGGGCTGCTCGTCTCCCATCGTGGTGAAGTTCGCCGACACGCAGAAGGACAAGGAGCAGCGGCGTCTGCAGCAGCAGCTGGCGCAGCAGATGCAGCAGCTCAACAGTGCGACCACCTGGGGGAGCCTGACGGGCCTGGGCGGCCTCACCCCGCAGTATCTGGCTGTAAGGAGAGCCGCCGCGTCGCCCACCTCCACCATCACCTCCTCCACCCCTTACTGCAGCCCCATGGCCAACGCCGCCGCAGTCAGTGCCCCAATCGAAAACGTCCGAATCCCAAATCACTCTCACTGGCCTCCTGTCTCCTCCTGCCTTCCTCCTTCTGTTCTGTAACTCTTCCTTTAGTCCCGTCACTCTTCCTCTCCTCCATCCTCCTCTTGGGATACAGCGAGGAAATGAGGTCTCTGAATGATGCCAGAAGCCATGATGTATGTTTAATATCTCAAAAATTCAACGCCAGGAAAAAAAATGCAAGGATGCAAACTCTTGATTCTTATTTAGACCAAGGAAACAAGTCAAAACTAATTCTGATGCAAGGATGCATTTAAGGAAACAAAATTATTGTCATAGTAATTTTTGGCTTGTTCACAAGAGAACTGTTCCATCATCTTCTCCCTGAAATCAACTTTATGTACAACTAAATTGCAGCAAATGTGTTTTTAAAAGGTTTTGACTGCGTTTTCCAGTTGTTGTCACCTAAAGCACGAGTCACGTCCTCTGGTTATGTTCAGGAAAGATTGTGGTCTTGAGACAGGATGTTTCTGCTTTTTCAATATTTAACCAAACCCACAATGTTTCCCCAACCTGAGCCAAAGTGGTTTTGTGGCCTAAACCAAACATCATGAGGGATGAAGTCTCACTCGTCAGAATCCTGCCCTTTCAGTTTATGCACTGAAAAAACACTTCCTCTAAATATATTCTTGGCAAAACCATTTATTAGTAGATAAATTTCTAGGACACAGAGTTGCTTTACTGCAAAGTGTCCAATGAAAACCATCTGCTGCATCTCCAGATTTGAGAAACTGAAGGATTAAGTGGGTTGTTTTTTTTTTTATTGTTTGACAAAGTTCTTCTATTTCTTAAGTGGAATAAATCTTTTAAGAAGCCATTAGACGAACAGGGAAAACGTGCCGCTGAAAACATGGCCGTTTCTCTTCGCTCATGAAAAATTGTTCCAGTCTGTTCACTAATTGTGGTAAATTTTTGGTGGATTAAACAACAACAGTGGGACGGCGTGGAGCCCCTGGGAGTCCACTGATCCCCAATTTGAGAAGTCCTGCGGTCGCGGCTCGGCTGCACAACATCTGAGAGACTCGTCGCTTGATTTGTTAGATTTTTTTGTTTTAAAGTAGATTTCAGGAACCTCATTCTCTCTCTTTGTCTCTGCAGCCCTTTGCCTTCTCAGAGCCTCATGCTCAGGACTTGGAGAAAGTCTCGGCACTAACCTTTGACTCTTTGCTCTTCTCTTTCTAAATTAACAGCCCCTGAAACACACGTCTCAAAAGTCTGGGATTCGATTCTCAATTTGTTTGATCCTAAGTGCAATTAGCACCTGTCTTTTCAAGGAGGGAAGACAAGCAGCCCTCCTTCACTGGATATTGATTGATTTTTTTGGCAAAAAAAAAAAAAAATTGAGATAAAAAGTGTTTTGTGAATTGGGCTCCCAGATTTTTCTGCTCTTTCAATCCTCTTTCTCAAGTCTTTTGAAAAGATTAAGCTCGATTCTGGAAGAGAGAAAAAACTCACACACAATAGAAACAAGATGTTAATTTGCTGTTAATTCAAGTCTTTGTAGGATGAGTTTTGACGGCATCAGTATTCCACTTTTGTTTTGGAATCTAATTAGTCGGCTAGATTAGAGCTTTCATGCTCAACTTGTCTGGAAGAATCATGGCGGAATACAAACAGTGTTTGCTTAGAGGAGAGATCAAACTATATTAGCAGCTCATTTACTCATCGAGCACTGAGGCAAAAACCACATTGCTAACCCGCTCATTACGAGTTTAGCTTCTCAGTGTAACATTGAGTGTTAAGCTTTCCACCCGGCTCACTCTGTTTCTCCCTCTTCTCTCCTCTTTCTTTCTTGCCATCAGTTGCTTCAGCAGGCGACCTCCTCCGGTAACCTCGGAGCCTTCAGCGGGATCCAGCAGATGGCCGGTGAGTCAAAAATCACTCCATAAACTCCCCTGAAACCACCATATACGACGGCATCGGACTCTTTGTTGCGCCTCTCTGTTGTTTTTTTTTTCGCAGTCTTCTAAAAGACGACCAAAGAGCATAACAGATGAACTCGCGTGGCGGAGCAAAGAGAGATCTTTGCCCTGAAGATTTATTAACTGTTGCTAAGAATTGTCTTGATCTTTTAATGAGGCCAGACAAGAGTTGCGCCCTGGGCGTGTAACAGTAGCACCGTGGCTTTGCAGGGATGGATGAATCACAGAAAGGAGGGAAGAAAAAGAAAAGGGAGTGGAGAAAATTGTTTAAAGTGGGCTCCTTTGGTGGAGATGTTGCTCTGCAGGCTGGCGCCATCTACTGCTCTCCGACAGCGGAGGGTCTCTGTCATCTGCACCTCCACATCTTCCTTTAAAGAGCAACTGCAGGTTCAAGGCAAATCCGAGCCTCTGTGGCGGCAAGAGTCGAGTTTAAAGAGAAAATAACGAAGTAATAGAATCAGCCTATTTTGCAAAGTGAAAGTTTGCAAACTGTAAATGGGTTGAATAAGAAAAAAGGACACAGGGAAATAAAGTGTTGAGGGACAAGTCCAGTTCTCTAAAGTGAAGCCGATGCAATAAAAAATGCATATTGTATTAACCCAGTTCTGTATTAATCTGAGCCTTGAGCGAGCCGAGAAGCCTCCTATTAAATGTTGAACAAGATAAAATCTCTGTCTTTAAGAAATATAATTTTTAGGGCTTTAAATAAAGACTTTCAGGGATGCTCATCATTCTCTCTTTCCATTAAGCTCATTCTCACCACTCCTCTATTTTAAGCCTCTTTTTGCAGACGCCTCCTCCTATCACACGTTCTCCATCTCACCTCACCTCCAGCCTTCACACTCTTCTTCTTCTACCCTTCTGTGAGTTTCTTAGCAAAGGTGTCAGCTCTTAATTGTGCGCCGTTTAGCCGGTTGACACGAGGAAAACAGGGTAAAGAAATTGCCAAGAAACAATAACGGCTCTGAGTGTGATGGGAGTGTTTTAAAGTGGCGAGGCCCCGGCTTGTATCCTCCAGCTTTCTGTCGTGTTCCCTTGAGTTTCGATGCTTTGCAATTTCCCCGTGGCTGATTTAAATTTTTGCCGCTGCCGAGCTCAAACACACACTTCCTCACAAAAACACACACACACACACGCGCGGATAAATAGGCTCGGGGATTTGGAAGCAAGGGTGAGTAACGGTGTCTGAATCTGGAGATCTGTTGGTCCTCCATCTGCGAGAGAGAGAGAGGGAGAGTGAGCGAGCATTAGTGATTGGCAGGAGATGTGACACAGCTGAATGACATCTGGTCCCAGTCTTTAACACGAGGAGCTGCAGAGCTGAGAGGCTTCAATTACACCAATGAGCATTCAATTAGACGCAGCCAACGCCAGCCTGGTGCAGCCCGGCTCTGCCATACAGGCCGCACACACACACACACACACACACACACACACGCATGCATGCTCGCACACATATGTACTCACAGTCGCTCACACACTCGCGTACCATCTGCACAGCCCGGATACTCCGGCTCTGATATGGGAAGTCGATTGTATTTGTCTCACACTATCTCTCCTTCTTTCTCTCTCAGCTCGACTTTATTCCCCTCTAACCCAGTTTATTTTTATCTCCCGCCTGCTCCTTTTCTCCTTATGACTGTCTTGAAAATGTATGTTCAATGAGGGAGATAACCTTTGACAGATGCGAGCAAGAATTGCTCCGGAGCTGCTTTGAGGAAGAGAGAGAGTCATCAGCTCGGAGAGAAGGAAGGAAAGGGAAGAGAGGGAGGTAAAGAAGAGGTAGGAAAGGAGAAGGGAGGATGGAGGAAAAAGAGAACAAGAGGATGAACTGAGGAGAAAGAAGGGAAGAAAGGAAATGGAAGAAGAAGGAAAAGGCAGTTAAGATATGGGTAATTGGAAATGAGGAAACGAGGAAGGCAAAGAAGAGGAAATGAGGAATTAGGCATGAAGATGTGAAGGAAGGGAGGAAAGGAAATAAGGAAAAAGAAAGGACAGAAAGGAATGAGGGAAAGAAAGTAAGAATAGCAGTAATGAAAAGGGAAGAGGGACAGTAAAATACATGAATGAAAAAGGAGAAAAGGAAAAAGGGAGGAAAGCAAAGGAAAGGAAAAAGGAAAAAGAAGAAAGTAAGAGGGGGAAAATAAAGAGGAAACATAGATGAAGGAAAATGAAATTAGGATGGAGAAGCGAGGGAAGAACGGGGGGAAGGAAATGAAAGGAAAAGGGACAATTTAAAAAGGAAAGGAAAGGAAAGAGGAGGGAAAGAACAGTGAAGGAGATGAAAGTAAGGAAGGAATGAAGGAGGAAGAAATACGGGACGAGACGAGAAGGAACAGATGAATGAAAGAGCAGCGGAGGGAAGGTGAAGGAAGTGAATATAAAGAAAAAGCACTTGACGTCTCCACAGTGACTCTTTGTTTACATCAGAAACACACTGAAGTGGTTTTATCCCTAAAGCGTTTGTGTGAATAGATCCGAGCCCGTGTGGTCAAACCCGTCCTATCAGCCGCTTTCCAAACCCGGCGAGGGAGAAAGGGCAGCCAAATAAAAATCTCCTTTATGTTGGAATAAAGAGCCGTGAAGGAGAAGCTCTCATAAACATCCGTCTCCTCTTTACGCTGAGTCAGCACGAACCGGCTGCTCGAAACTCATCTCGCTCATGTGTTTGCATTTTCCGCCCCTGAAGAAAGACACACCGTCCGAATTAGTGTGAGACTCGAGAACGTGACGGAAAGAACGGTTTATTCCCGCCTTGTGTAGGAACAGAAATCCATCTCGGCTTTGGATGCATCACAGAAAATTGGAGAAAATCGCTCAGAAAACGAGATTGGTTTTGGCTTGCGTAAACCCGTAAGTAAGCACAGATGAGCGAAAACACTCGCGCACATACATGCTGCTCACACACACACACACACACACACGCACGGTTAACTTTCCGCTCACACACACTTCCTGTTGCAGCAGCTCGTCACGAAACCTCAAAAAACAGAACATTTAGGAACTGGCAGCTTCTTTTTTTTCTATATATTTAATTAACCAATCAGAGCTGTGAATCCCGGTGATGAATCCAGCCATCTGTTGTGATTGGCTGCGTTCAGGTTGGTTGTCTGGTTGAAGGATTTCTCTGTTTGGATGTTACAAACCGTTCACCACGGTGTCAAACCAGGTGAATCTTCTTCATGGTGTCTTGTTGTTGTGTGTGTCTATTTGTGTGTGTGTGTGTGTGTGTGTGTGTGTGTGTGTGTGAGCGGGTGAGCGTGTGTGTATTTCCATGGTACTGTATATACATCCAGACTGTATATACGACACATACACCTCACATTGACAGTGTCCACCCTTTAACTTTGATTCTAACATGATCGTGAGTCAGAGGAAGCTGATGACTGAGCACACACACACACACACACACACACACACACACACACACACAGGGTGAGGTCAAAGGTTGACAAAGTTGAATATCTAGTGAAAAGTCTCAGTCATGTGACCTTGTGATTAGAGGCCGATAAATAAATAAATAATATAAATAAATAAACACATGGATGAAGGTTTTACAACTTTTGGTGCTTTTAATTAAAGTAGGAAGGACAATAAATAAAATAAATTAATACATTTTTATTTTATTGATTTAAAGTTTTTGGTTATTTGACAGGGATCAGGTTCATTGATCGTCACATTGATGCCAGATTTAGCCTGAAGGGCTCATTTCCATCTGTTTTCCCTGGACAGATGTTGAAGCCCCTGAAGGCACCTTTTTGTATTTTCAACATCGGCCTCAAACGTCTCATATCAGTCAGACTCTAATCAGGATTTTTATTGACCAATTATTATACAAAGAACGACTTAGCTAAATTTAAAGTGATATAATTGGCAAAAATAAAAGCAGCGATAACGAGACCAGTTTTTCTCGTCCTCTCCTCTGAGCTTTCCCTCAGTCCTTCTTACACAAAAAAATATAGGTTTAACTAAATCAGCGAGATTATTTCTGCCTCAGAGAGATGCACCAAACCTAAACACCACAACAGCTGCTTTGACTGATTCAGACACATCTGGGACTTATTAGCGGAATCCGCTGCTGCAGTGTTTGTCTTCACACGCTGCAGAGTCTTCGCAGAGGCACAGATAAGTTGTGTAAAGATAGAGGAGAAAAGACGAGGATTATTTCCAGACACACGAGTCCATCCACACACTCCTCCTCTGTCTTCTTCGGACACCGGGCGGCTCGCTCGTGTTCAGTCCTGTCCCGGTGCAGCCCGGCGACCCAGCCACGCCTCAGCCTCGCTCCCCAGGTTTGACACCACCCTCTCTGGCTCCTCTCTCCAGGTATGAGTGCTCTGCAGTTGCAGAACCTGGCCACTTTAGCGGCGGCGGCGGCGGCGGCCCAAAACTCAGCCAGTCCCTCCACCGCAAACCCCCTGTCCTCCAACGCCGCCTCCCTGGGAGCGTTGGCCAGCCCAGGTAACACCGCAGCCACTCAGGTCGGGGGGTCCGACGCGGGGGGCCAACGCCTGCCTACGTCCTCCGCTCTGCACCGTTACCATTACCAGTGTTGTCGCCCCATGAACCCCGGCACTCCACCGCCATCACCGACACCATCAACCAATCACCGCTGCCGACCCATCTCCATTGTTCAGACCCTCGTCAGTGTTGTTGACTGGCACATTTCCATGGTGTGTGTGTCCACCGCTTCTCAGAACTTCATTTCAGTCCAGACACCGTGCTGTGTTGTCGACGCCCACCTGCGTCCTCCTGTCTTTGAACACCTCACGTCCAGCGACCACGCCATCCCGTGATACACGCACTGTATATGTGTGCGCGTGTGCATGTATGTGCGTTCTGTGCTTCAGTCTGTGTGTGTTTTACTCGTAGTGATCTCTTTGTTTTGCGCCTCACCAGCTCTGAGACCATGTAGAAAGTTTAGGACAGTTGTTGTTTCTGGGCAGACGGGGTTTGTTTGTGTGTGTGTGTGTGTGTGTGTGTGTGTGTCTGTGTTGGTGTTTTGTCTCATGGCCGGGGGGTTAAAGACGACCAGGTCGGTGTCTGAACTCGGCTCAGGTTAAATATCGCCACCTTCAGATTCCTCCCTTTTTTCCCACACTGCCTCATCCTCTCCCTCCTCCTCCTCCTCCTCCTCCTCCTTGTGTTCCTTCTCGTTGCCCTCGTCTTTTTGCTGCTGCCCTCCTTTTGACAAGCTCCCTGTTTCTGCTCCATCATTCTCCCCTTTCATGTCGGCTCGGCCTCGCTCCAGCAGCCGTGGTTTTGCTGTCTCTTTCGGAGCGCACTCCCAACAGAGCATGAATATGAAAAGCTCCCCCTCCCCCCCCCAGCCCCCTCCCTCTTCTTCCTCCTTCACGTTAACACTTGCGCCGCTTCCATCCCACTTCCTGCCTCCACCGAGCCGGTTCGCACTGGCATGAATGCCCGTTCTTGTCTCGTCTCTCTTCCTTTCCTCGCTCATTCTCTCCATACTTTTCACCTTCTCTCTCTTATTCTCTCTCTCTCTGACTCTGAATGTCAGTCCAACCTTGAATAGTACACACTCAGGTTGAGCTCCTCGGTGCTCAGCGTGAATGAGTGGCGCTATACTGCATGTGTCAATGAAACTGAAAACGTCACGGCAGTTTGATAAATATAGACAGTTCTGCATGGAGACAGGCCAGCGTTTTTGTTTTGCACCATGTGTCGACATAATGCTGCCTTTATCACGCCATTTCTTAATATATTCAGCGGCAGTCCTGCTTTGTTGGCATCGCTTTGATGAGATCAAGGGTAAATTAATAGATGAATGTTTTTCCTTGTCTGAAAACAGAACGAGGTTGTGAGCTTTGTGCACCATACTTCCTGCCATCTCACCCACCACCTCTGACACACTAGTTCATGTGCGGCACACATTTCACATGGGTGTGCGTCCAGGTGTATGTGTGTGTGAGTTTGTCCACTGTGTCGACGTTTTCGTGTGTTTTGGTGTCAACTGGTTTCAAACTGTGCTCGAGGAGAATTGAGTCTAATGCGAATGAGAGAGAAACATTTCAGGATTATTTGTGAGCGCAAAAGTCTCTGATTGTGCTCCTGCCTTTCTGTACATATGTCTGCTTCTTTTTCGATGGTCCTTGTGTTTTACACGCAATTACAGCATCGCCTCGAACGCAGCAATCCTCCAGTTTACCTGCTTTTGTGAAAACCTGCTGAAGCAAACCACTCTCTTCTTTTAGACGTGTTTTCATCTGCATATGATTCTGTACGTGCAGTTTTTGTGTGTAGGCTCAAGGTGCAGCAACTTGTTAGATTAACTGAAGGTGCTACTTGTAATATTCTTAATCGTGCCGTCAAATCAAACTGTTATAGATCCATAAAAGAATGAGATGTGGAGAAAAGTGCAAAATCACGTTTCCTTTAGCTTTAGAGGAAAAGTGACCAGTTCCTTCAAATCTAAAAAATCTGACCACATTGGAGGGGTGTAACCTCTGACAAGCATGCTTAATACTGGATAATGAAAGTTTTTAATTGTGGATTCAGATCCACATCAGAAAACCCACAAGAGTGAGTCAGTCATGGTGATAATGAAAAAGTCAAGTGTTCACGACCCCGAGTTATAGATACTGAGATTTATGTTGCCTGCACATCAAGTTCTCCAAAGTAAATTAGGGGAAGTCAAAAAATCTGTTCAAGCTGAAACAGACTTCATTGATTCCAGTTTCAAAGTTAGTTACTTAATCACTCATCAACTTTCCACCAATTTCCATTCAAATCTTTAAAGTTTGTATCCTGTTAACCTACAAACCAACTGTCAGTCTCCTCAGCAGCAGATTCAGCTCTTTGCAGTTCTGACATAAATATTTCAAATTATGACAATTTCCTGATGTTGAATCGTACACGTAGCACCTTCTGTACAAACTCTCTAAAGGCCAAACGGTGCGAAAAAGCTTTTTTTAATATGTGTTTAATAAGAAAGCTTCTGCATGAGGAACCTTGAGGTTTGTTAAATGCTTGTATAACAAGTCGCTTTCTTTGTCTCCTACTTTCCCTCTTCACCTCATCCCTCCTTTCTCTTTTCGCTCTCTTCATCTTGTTCTCCTCCTCGTCCTCCCTCCCTCCTCCTCCTCTCTTCCCCCAGCAGCCGGCACCACAGCCAGCTCCAACGCCGGTGCCATGAACTCTCTGACCTCTCTGGGCACCCTGCAGGGCCTGGCAGGCGCCACCGTGGGCCTGAACAACATTAATGCACTAGCAGGTAGCATCAACAGTGAGTATTCACCCTGTCACCAGCCACTCCACCCTTCACCTACACCTCCGCCTCGGACCATCCACGCCCAGCGTCACCTCCATCCGGCCTGCGAGTCGGCGCAGAGAGACGCGGCATCGTCAGAGTTGCACTGAAATGGGTTTTTAAAAGATGTTGCATGGGATTATTTTAAAATCAAAACTGACAATTTCTCATATTCAAGCTTTAAAATTTTGAGAAAAGGAACTGATTCTTCTCTAAAACTGTACATTAAAGACGAAGCTGCAGAATTTGTACTATAAAGAACAAAAATGAAACAAACAATCATTAAACAAAGGCTGAGTATTAAAAACCCATTCGTTCGTCCAACTCAGCGGCTGTACAGGAAATATTATACTGTAAGGACGAAGATTAGATATAAGTCGTAGGATGAAATTGAACAATCGTCTGTTGATTTTTGGACTTTTATTTTAGCCGGCATTAAAGCCATTATTTTACAGAAATACTGAAAAGGGGGAGCACATGATAATGATAAAAAAACAAACAAAGAAACAATAGATAACAAGAAGAAAAACGTAAAAAATATATTCAGAACAACAAACTGCGCTGAGTTTGGTTCGTCCTGTCGTCTCTCTGTGTCTCACTTGATAATAAATTGTCTTCACTCTCTCAATGAAGCTGCCTCGTTCACTCACAGATCTCTCATTCATTCATCCATCCATTCCTCCATCTCTCCATCCGCTTCCTGGTTGTGTCCTGGGTTGTGCTTTGCTGCGGTGCCGTCCGGGCAGAGCTGACGTGCTGCTGTCGCCTCGCTCGTCTGTCGTCGTCCCTCGTTCACATTGTGTTGTTTTGTTGTGTCGTTGTTGCGTTTTGTGTTTTCTGTCGTCAATACAAGGAGTTTCAACATCAGAGGGTTGCAGTTTTATAGATAATCAATATTGTCTAAATATGATCTCCTGCCTAAGATGGAAAATTTGAAATTCTCCTGCCCAATATTGACAAAACACGTGACTGACTTTGTGTCAATATGTCAATTTTCAAACCAAATATACAAACTTCAAACACACAACAAATTTTTTTCTGCCAAGACAAAAATACAGTATTTGACTATTTCATTAAAAAAACATTGGTTCACAAATTTCAGTTCCTGCTTTCAAAGCATCAATGCACCGATGGATGTGCAGACAAAAATCGCTGGATCAGACAAGTTCTTGATTCTCATTCAAGTTCTAAAGCGTCTTTTTGCTCTGATTTTATTA
Organism: Holacanthus passer; assembly: GCA_025331565.1. Classification (NCBI taxonomy): domain Eukaryota; kingdom Metazoa; phylum Chordata; class Actinopteri; family Pomacanthidae; genus Holacanthus; species Holacanthus passer. The sequence continues at coordinate 1,857,110 of JAFREQ010000053.1, forward strand.
TTTGATTATTTATGATTCTGAGCAGATTTATAGACGTAAATTGGCGATTTACATCGGAAATATCTCAGAGAAAATGAATCACATATGTTTTAGTCTGCTCCATTTTACGGCGCATGCTCACAGGCCAAACACACAGAGCTGCCCACGGGGCCGTAGCCCCCCCTAGTGGAGGAGCGACGCCACGCCGCTGGCGAGCTGTGCGGTGTGTGTCCTGCCTTTGACCTCCGGGGAGACGGGGCTGGGATCTTAATCAGCGCTGTTATTACAGCAGAGATCCTGTACCAGCGGCCTCCTCCACCACATTATTCTCCTCTGACCTTTAGCGCTCCGCGGCTGGAGTAGCTGTATCCGCTGTGTAAATCATAAACGCGTCTTCTCGAACACACACAGACACGGAAACGCCGGACATGCCGACACACACACACACGTCTTTCAAACAGATCGGACCACGTTCGCTTTGCAACCCATTTCGTCCCGGCCAACCCTCTTCGTCCTCGCCACCCCGCAGCCCCCCCCACCGCCACCAACAGCCCTCATTTAAACACATCTAGGCCTTAATTGAATTGCAAAGGTCACCGGTGCAATTATTCCTGAATAAATGAGTGACCTATAATCCAGAGCTCTGCGGTGATAATTTATTTCACTGTGTCTGACGGTGAGGCGACAGGACGCCGAGCCAATGTCAGACCCCCTCAGACAAGTTGCCCTCCGCTGTGATATTAAGCCGTTACAAGCAGCTAATGAGTGTTACTGCTGCGTTCCTTCACTTTTTAACTCCCCCCCTCCCTCCTCACGCCTGTCTGCCCCCCCCAAAGTGAGACGTCATGGGCTGGAAAAGCAAGTCACACTTCGCCGTTGATGCTCGACTTAGCTGGTGTGAATGTATGGAGAGATGATTGTCTGCACTCAGACCGGCTGGAAGGACTCTGCGGGGTAGATCATGAAGATTATGGGATTTCACATCTCAGTACAGATCAGCAGATTATTTGGAATGAGCGTCTTAACAAAAACACCTGCCTGCGCGTCCTGGACCCACTGCATTTATATTTAGGCTTAAACAAACAAGGCGAGTCAACGTGTTTTACATTAAAGTAAAGGCACAAAAATAAACATTAAATAAATAAAATGGCAGATGAGACAAAAAAGTCAAGAAAGTTGAACAGATGTTAGCGACCGCAAAACCAGCTGCAGATCTGAAAACGGTCTCAAGTTTCATCAGAGAGAGCCGTGGTGATGTAAAGGAACAGTTAGACATTTTGGGAAATTCACTTTTTGCTTTCACGAGTCAGATGAGGAGATTGATACCACTCTCGTATCTGTAGGTCAAGTTTGAAGCTGGAGCTGAGGTTAGTTTAACATAAAGGGAAATTTGGGAAGCTTAAAAAAGCTAATACTTAGTGCTAAAAGTTACTTTTAGTTTGCTTCTCTCTCCACAAACACAGGCTACTACAGTACCCATAATGCACATGGGAAGGTTCTCCCTGCTTGGCTTTGTTGACCAATTTAAAACTAAAAAGTGCTGAGTTGGGACTTCAATCACTCATCACAGTGTGAAGATGTAGATTTTAAATGTCCTTCAGCTGCTTTTAGTAAAAAAAAAAAAAAAATACACCAAAGTTCCAACAACGACCAACAGGGGGAGACTGTGTCCATTTAGGTCGTCCTGCATTACTGACCAAACCCCTGTTAGATTACAGAGTGTGTTTTCATGTGGTCATTCTAATTTTTCCCATGTGTCTCTGTGTTTTGTCGACTGTGTGTTTCGGTGTATGTGTGTGTATCTCAGTGTGTGTGTGTGTCTCAGTGTGTGCGTGCATGCCTCGCTGCGAGCCTCTGACCTGGACTCGACCTGTGTGCAGCTCTGGCCGTCATCAGCTGCTCTCATGCTGGACTTTAATGTGTTGAAACTACTTCTGTGTGCGTCCTGTGCTCTGACACGTCAGCTGTCGTGTTTCGTGCGTGGACGCGGTATCGATGTGTCTTTCGTGTCGACGTCGTGTGTGACTTACAGTGCGGTCTGTGTGAACAGTGTGTGTGTCGTCGTGTCGGTCTTCGTGTGTGTATGTGTGGTGAAAACACAACCTTCGGTGGGAGCGCTAATGAGTAAGTGCACTCTTCTTTCTTTATTGTTGGGTTTTATGTAAAGTTGCTCAAATGCTCTCAGGTATGGCGGCTCTAAACGGAGGCCTGGGCGGCGCAGGGCTTACCAACGGGACGGCGGGCACCATGGACGCGCTGACGCAGGCTTACTCAGGGATCCAGCAGTACGCCGCCGCAGCGCTGCCCACCCTCTACAGCCAGTCCCTGCTGCAGCAGCAAGGGGCCGCCGGCAGCCAGAAAGAGGGTCAGTAACCTGGAGCTTCGCCTTCAGGATTCACTCTGCAGAACGACAACTAGACCACATGAGGCGTTTGAACTCTCATGTGAAAGTTAATGCAAATCATTCATGTGTAATCTGATTACAATTAATATGTAAACAAAGACTTTCTTTAAATGGAGCCACACACACAAACGTGTTTTCATGCTGCCAAAAGATTTATTTTTTTTTGTGGAGAATAATGTTTTTGCTCAGAAAAGGCTTCTTCTAATGGCGTAATTAAAAAAACACAAACGAGCTGCTAATTGAATCCAAAGAAAAACTGGACTGCAGAGTGTTTTTGTTGACTTTAACCAACCAGTTTTTTAAATATTCAAAATAAATTCACTTATTTTCTGAGCTCTACATATCTGACGCATGTGTATTGATTTCTTTATTTTAAATCAGTGAAACCTCAGTTTTCCAAAGGCCAACGTTTGTTCATTAATATCTGAACCAAAGGCATTTTTATACCTTTTTTTCAGGTAACATTCACCCAAAGAAAAATAGAGAAATTCTCAATTACTTTCAGTCGTATTTTGAAGAAACTTGATATTACTTCTGCAGCACAAAAATCTGTGTTTAATCAGGCTTCTCTGTGAATATCATCAATATTGTTGTTGATGATTGTACAGTTCATTTTACTGCATTGTGGAAGAGAAAATGTAAAATTGATCAGTCTGCATATCGGCGCTGTTGCAAAGTGCCACCTTCATACAGAACCTGGTGGTTGGAGTTCAATTTTCCCCAAAAGCTTTCAACAGCGGCATCGAATACAAACCAGACGATGAAACGTCTCGTCAAAGAAACAGAGCCACATACTGTTTGTTTGTCCACTTCTCTTCTAACAAAGATCCATTTGTAAAGATGCTTTCTGTCTCTGACGATCCACGCAGGAGTTCAAAACCCTCCAGGGAGACAGAGATGTGACAAATATCAGGCTCCCTCCCAGCTTCATTTAGCAGCAGAGAGCCGTATTTAATGATTCTGAGAGATGTGACCCGTGTGTGGTGGAAGGCGGGGGCGACCTCTGACCCCTCTTAAGAGAGACAACACGCAGCTGAAAGAATGAATGAATCAAAAGCAAGAGAACAGGGAACTACTTTGCTTAGTGAAGAGCCAAAATATAATTATGACATGAAAACCAAAAGCTTTCATCTTTGTTCAGTGTTCAATACCATTGCAGAATGTTGTTTAAAAGCAATAACAAACTCAAGGTCAGGCGATATTGTGCTGAGCTGCGCGTTGGGCGCAGCAGCACCAGTCGCCACGATGCTGAGCTCCTCTCCTGCAGTTCTGCTTAATGAGAAACCACCGTGACCTTATACCCGCTCTGCATCTCGTCCCGCCAGGTCCCGAAGGTGCCAACCTGTTCATCTACCACCTGCCCCAGGAGTTTGGAGACCAGGACATACTCCAGATGTTCATGCCTTTCGGAAACGTGGTCTCTGCCAAAGTCTTCATCGACAAACAGACAAACCTTAGCAAGTGCTTCGGTACGACGGCAGGAAAAAGAGAAACACACACAAACGCCTGCAGTTCTCTGTCCTTTCTCTTTGCTGTTTCCCAGTTCAGGGGCTAGATCCTCTGAAGGACGCCGCCCACCACGTTGGGTCCTTCAGAGGAGATGAAGGCCAGGCTGCATTGGATGATCAGGTCATGGGAATTCTTGTAATAACCAGTTTCTGACTCAAAAACAGTCTTCACCTGCACTCAAGTCATAATTACAACTGGAAAACTTAGTTTGAAATTTTTCTCAGATATTGGTACAAAATAATTCATCAAACAAGTCTGAATGATTCAGGCTCTTCCTAAAGTCAAAACTGCTCAGGTTCATCAGTTGTAGACTAAACATGTCAAGGCCGTTAACAAGAACTTTATGTCCGGTTTCCATTATATGGATCCTTCAGTGTTTCACAGATCCCAGGTTTCCTCATGATTTTCTAGATAGGGACTGATACGCAAGTGAATTCTTACTCAAGTTTCTAAAGTTTCTTAATTCTAAGAAAAAAATTAGATCAATTCAAGTTAAGTAGCAGCATAGTTGACTGTAAGTGTTTTTGCAGACCAGCTGCAAACATGAAGAATAAAGATTCAGGTAATACATGAATATTAACTTGGGTCTAGATCTGTCCATTTTTGCAATTCAGACCGTTGTCTCTATTTTCTCTACAACTGGTTCCAAAGTGCACAAATCTTTCCAAAATTTCCTTTGTCAGAAATCATTAAGAAATTCCAGGACCCATCAAATAAAGCAATACTCAAAATCTCCACTACAACATTGAACATTTTCCTGAGATATTTCCAGACTTAAGTTGACGAGCATCGTTTGAAAGCTCCAGGAGACAAATGACAGACTCCAAATGGGTTAGCAGATATCGAGGGCTGCAAAGGACACACCGGTCGTGTCCTCCAGATTAAAATGAGACAACCTTTGTTGGCCTGACTAAAAGCCCCCCACCCCCCGAACTGGGACAGCAAATGACTCCTTTCCACATTAACATCCTGCCTGATTGGTTTGTTGAAAAGTCGAGCAAAAAGCCCCAAATCTGAGGTGAAATGCATTTAAGTTTGTTGTAGATTTTCATTTGCACAGCATTTGTCCATGTCGACAACAAAACCTAAATATAATGCATCTCCATCCTTCATGTCGCAGCTAAAGGAAACAGAAATAAATCAAGCATGGATGCTGAAAGGAAACAGCAGCCAAACAGACAGCAGCGATACTTGTCAGAAAATGGATTGCGAGGACGGATGTGAGACAAGCGAGACGAGGAGTTTACTGTCAGTTTTCGAGGTTGCAGATATTACGGGAGGAAGTGAAGTGTGCACAAAGATGACTTTGTGAGAGACAGCAAAAAAAAAAAAAAAAAACATATAACCCCGCTGTCGACTCCAAAAACCTGTCTGTTAACATTTAGACCAACAGTGAACGTTGTCAAGGTGTTGGTCAAAATGTTGATGTGTTTCTGGAGTAAACACTGTTGATGTGCTGTGTTTTCTTCTTTTCAGAAATCAAACTATTTGTCTCATGATGCTTCACATTCGAAGCGTCACTTCACCCCCTCCCCGTTTGTTTTACAGTAGCTTCATTATTTTGTTGATGCAACAACCGAGTTTCCCTCCAGGAGTCATTAAATTTTAATCTTCTCTTATTGGGCACCAGGGCTGTGTTTGAATGTAGATGTAAATGTAATGAAATCAGATCTGTAGACACAGAAACATGGTCGCGCATTGTTCTGACATCACTTTATTATTACACCTTAATTTTGAGATGGTAGAACGAGTAGAAGCCTCCTGGTCTCGTATTTTATATCGTGAGAGAAATTTGCTGTTTAATGACACAAAACAAAGAGCGAAGGCCTGAAAATCTTTGATTGCAAAGATGAAAACTCTTGACAGGAAACAACGATGCTAATGAAAACAATACTAGAGGCGACCGATCATCTCAACCATGATCTCATGATACCATCCATCCATGCTTGCTCCTTTTGCTCACATTGCATTGTAATATTGTTAAATTGAGATTTTGTTGAGGTCATCAGTGATGATGGTTTTGCAGCAATTGGCCACTGGTTTGCAGAAATTCTTGATATCTCTGGATTGCATTTACAACAAGGAGCCAGAACGTAGTCAGACGAACAATAATATACAAACCAATGTTTATTCTTTTAACAAAAAAATTGAAATGCTTCCTGGTGCAAAACGATCTTCTTCTCGATCCATCTACTTCCTTATTTCACCGACCGTCCTCTCTCCTCTGGTTTCCCTTCAGGCTTCGTCAGCTACGACAATCCCGTGTCGGCACAGGCAGCCATCCAGGCCATGAACGGCTTCCAGATCGGCATGAAGCGGCTGAAGGTGCAGCTGAAACGCTCCAAGAACGACAGCAAACCGTACTGATCTTAGCACTAGGGTCTATCTGCTCCCCATGTTAGCACTGCTAGGGTAAGTCCCCCCCCCCCCTCACAGAAAAAATGAAAATGAACAAAAAAACAAACAGCAAACCGAGCCACGACATCAACACAGGGACTGGGGGAGGGTGGGGGGTTGATGGGAGGGAGGGGAGGGATGTGGGAGGGAGGGGGAGACGACCTACAACCACCCTGAGGGAGACACACACGCCTTGTTTTTTTTTGTTTTTTTTATTCTTGTTTTTCTTGCTTTTTTGAAGATTTTTTATGTTAGCTTTCAAGTATTATTATTTATTACAATTAATTTTTTTTTTTGACACACATGAACGCTTCCATTACCGCCATTACTTTGTGCAATTTTTTTTTTTTTTTTTTACAATGGAAGGAAGTAGCTATCTTGGGTAGCTTTTTTAAAAACGATTTTTTTTTCTTTGATTATTTATACATTTTTGAGGACTAGTTACAGTCAGAATGAGGTAAAGACAAAGGAGCCATGATGATTTTAAAAATTTTTTTTTCCTCTCTCTCTCGTTGTGAACCTGAGGCCTCGCGAAGGGTTCGTTTTTTTTTTGACGCGCACGCAGATATGCACATTCGACCTTTGACCTCCGCGGTGTTGGTTGCAGGCCGCCGCTGCTTCTCCAAACCCCCTCTACGCCTGCTGGCAACCCGGGAGCAAAGGCTGCAAAACGTTAGTGGCCTCTTTACACTATAGTCAGCGGCGACGTCAGCCCGCCGTACCGTTACAGTCCACCGCTACAAGAAGACAAAAAAAAAACACACACGCACACACTCCAGCTACGTCTTATTATTTATGTGAAAATAAAAAACAGTTTTTTATTTCTCAGAAGATGAAAAATTAGCAACTACTTTTCTGGGTCAGATCACATTGGTCTTTGTTGTGAAAGGGATATTACAGCATGCATTTCAAAATAAACATCCAGAATTTGATGAAGGCTATAATAATAATTCTAATAATAAAAAAGAGTTTATGGGTTGAGGTGGTAACTGAAAATACTTGATGTTTGTTGAAAGATTTAAAAAAAAAAATAATTCAAAGTACAGAAAGCCACAGGCCTGTAAATTTTATTTGTAAAAAAAGCAGTTCTATTTTTATACAACATTTTTACTGCCTCAGATGAAAAAAAAAAAAGGATTTTATTTATTGCCTATCGTTAAGTTATTGGACTCCTATAAAGTATACAGCATCATTAAAGTAGACCCTTTGTGGAGAAGTCTCGTGGAACTGGGTTCTCCGGTGTTTTTCATGTTTTTTCAGTGCAGAAATCACAACACACTTCGCCGCCATCCGCACCCCCCCCCCTCCGTCCGTCCACCCTCCCTGTGTCATCGATTCACACACACACACACATTTCTCTGTGCTGTTCATCCATTCATCCATCTCTCTCTCTTTTTTTCTCCCTCTCTCTCCATCCGTAGTGGGACTACTTCTTCACTTGTCTACCTTTTTCCTCGCGTTTTTTTTTTTTAAACTTTATTTTGTTTTCTTTTTTTTTTGTTTTGAGTGTTTTTTACGTTTGTTTGTTCGTTCGTAGCCCCCCAACCCGCCCGCCCGCCCCCGCCCTTCCAAAGATTTTCAAAATAAAACAAAAAGAAAGAAATCCCCCTTCTCCCCCTGAAAAAGATTTTCTCCCAAATGACAACATCCATCTGGGATCTGATGGATAAAGCTTTGGGGTGCTCTCTGTTTTTTGTGTGTGTGTGTGTGTGTGTGTGTGTGTGTGTGTTGTTGCCTGTTAGTATAGACCTATAACATTATATCATTTAAAAAAAAAAAACGACAAAATCAAAGCTAAAAAATTTGCCAATGAACTCAGTGAGTGGTGTTGCTGTTCTGCTGTTTGCATTGTTGTTGTTGTTGTTTGTTTGTTGTTGTTGTTTGTTGTTGTTTCTCCTGATTTTGACAACAAAATGCTGTAGTGGTGTGGTGCTCTGGCTCTCTGTGTGTAACTCTCTCCTCTCCCCTGTTTTTTCTTTCCCCCTTTTAGAACAACCCATCTCCATGCCTGTTAGCTCATCGTTTGCCTAGCATGTCTCCGTGGCGTCCCAAACAAAAAAAACTTTATAAACAAAAACAAACAAAAAAATCCCCACCAAAAAAAAAGTGTCATCGTCCTCCTCCTCCCCCGTCATTGTTTTTTCTGATGTCTTTTCCGAGCTCACCTGATCATAACCTGGTTCTCCTCCTCCTCCTCCTCCTCCTCCTCCGCCGCCTACTGACCTTTTGAACTTTGAACTTTTTTGGATTTTTATGATTTTCTTTCTTTTTATGTTTTTTTTTTTGTTTGTTTTTTTGCATGTGACCTCATTTGGATCTGTTTTCCGGGAGGGTTTCAGGGAGGGAGCGAGGCGACGAGGGGAGGGGGCGGGCAAGAAAAATGAATCAATGTGAAAAAGATATAAAGCTGCATATTCGTATGAAAAACAAAAAAAAAAAGACTGAGATTTTTATGGAAAAACAAATGTTCTTTTTGAAAAAAAAACAACAACCTGTGGCAAAGTGATTTCCATTCAGTCTGTTTTCTTGCATTGTTTTGTTTCTTCTTCTCCTTTGTGTCATTTTTTTTTTCTTTCTTTTCTTCTTCATTTAAAGTAAACTTGAAAGTTCACCACAGGAATTGGCGCGTCGCCTTGCTTCTGGCGCCGATGAAAAAAAAAAAAAACACGAGAGCGTGGGCCAGAAGCAGTCCGCGCCAGTTTCTCTGAGAAATAAGACTACTTCCAAACAGTTTTGAGTAAAAACTGTCTGATCAATATTAGACTCTCTCAGAGCTCTCCAATGGTTTTTACATTTTTCAGGCAGTGTAAAGTTTTTTGATAAGGCCATTTTAAGTGGCTCTGTTTCTCATTCAAAGTCTATATATAGAACCACTTTTTTCTAGAGTAGTTTAAAGGTAAAAATAAAAAAGACATTTGCCCTGTTTGGGTGGGAGAAATGCTACCTACTTGTGTCACCTTTTGCTGAACTGACTCACAGATAGACAATCCGTGGTTTAAATGCACATGATGAAATGACCTATATTTTCTACTGTTTAAATGTATAGAGGAAAAAAAAAATACTAAGATACCTGTAACCTGCGTTAACGTCGGTGCTTCTCGTGAGTTTAGTTGTGGTTTCATCACAAGTCTAACGGTCTTAAATGTTCTCATGTTTTTCAAGAGAAGACTAAAAAATCAGTTTACTTGAACAATAGACAAAGCCTTTCATATTACTATAATAGTTACTTTGTTGGGTTCTTATTTTCTTTTATTCTTCTTTTTTAAGGAGTCCCTATTTGCTAAATTTCTTGTTGGTTAATTAGCTATATAAAATTCCTAAAAATATATATAAATATAAATATATCTATATATATATAATGTCAGCTTGTGAAGCATCAATGTCATTATTATTTTATTTCTCTCGTGGGAAACAATATTTAGATGTGTTTTGTTGTTCAGCAAAATGTCTTATAAAGAAAAAAAGACAAGATCAGTGGAGTTTAGTGCCAAATTCTGAAGGTACTTCCTGCCTAGCGCGTCAGTGTATTTCTTGTGAAATTATTTGATAACATGGGTATTTTATTATAAGTGTTTTGTATGGATCCCTCATATTTAAAAATATAGATTTAAAAAAGAGTTTGTTAACTTGCTATTCTGTGGTCTTGTTGCCTGAAAATGTCATGTTTGCTTTTTTTCTTTGTAAAGATGTAAAACAGAAAACAGAAAAAGGAAAAAAAAAGTGCCCATGTGTCATATATATATATCTATATACACGCACACACGGACACACACACACACATTCTCGTGCAGACCTCACAGTTTACTTTCTTGTTGTGCATGAGAGCCCCTGAGCGCGAAGAAGCCTCCGCCGCCGCCCGCCAGCGTGCACACACACACACACACACACACACACACACACTTTAAAACACACACAAGAATCACGCACCAGTATCTTTAGCCATTGTACAGCCGTTTTATTCATCAAAGCCTTACCACAAATCTTTGCACTCCTCTTCTCTCTCTATTAGTATCTCGCACGCACAGACACAAACACAGACGTCAGGCTTCGGCACGTATTGTTCTGATTGTTTTCCTCGCACGCTGTCCCGCTCCTCAGACGCAAAATTGAGGTGAGAGTCATACGCGAAGCCTTATTTTCCTCCAGATCCTCTTATCCCTTTTGTTGGGTTCAAAACAGTTCTGAGTCGTAGCCGGCGCCGTTTGTCTTCAGACGGCGAGGATCATTACTTTTTGTGTATCACCTCAGACGATGCGCGCCGGCTTTCATGATGTAAGCACAGGGCAAGACTCGCTCATTCACAAACGAGCCGCGAGTCTTTTGAGGAAAAAGCACACGCCGCCGAAGTCCGAGGAGGGAGAGGCGGGACGGTCCGGAGCAAGTTTGAACTCACCCTTTTTGACGTTTTCTCTTTGTACGACTTCTCCGTGTGTGAGTCTCGTGGGCCAAAATCGTGTTTAGATGCCAAAGTGTGTTATTCTCATAGTCGAGCCGTTTACATGGCACAGTGTTGTCAGTCTGTTCAACTGCCCCCGACCCCCCTCCCTGAAAGCCTAGTTTACGCTCTGCAAAAAAAAAAAAAAAGAGAGAAAAAAAGGCAGCATTATTTTCTACAGAAGCTCACCAGTCGCCTTAACCAGGGAGCGTCGTACCAGTATTATCAGAGTAGAAGATGTTGTCAGTCAGTCAGTCAGCGATGTTCGAGTCCAGGTTCACCTTTGTGTGCAGTTAACCTCCCACCTGTCAGAGTCTTGGTTCCGCCATCTTCGCCCCGAGCAGCGAGACCGAAATGGCCGCTTGTCCTCGCGGCGGGGAGAAAACGAGGCGCCCGCTCGAAGGACGCCGCCCCGGTTGTTGTCTCCCAGGCTAACCGGGGTTATTAGAAACAGGGCTGTGTGGTGAGACGTCTTATTGGAATAGCGACAGGGGAAATAAAGCGCTTGTTGGCTGGAGAGGAAGGGTCACGTCCGCAGGTCCACACAGGCAAAACAACAAGCCGAGATGAAGGCAATACAGCTTTCATTATCCTCCCGAAGACCGAACCCAATACCAAACTTTTATCTGATCTCATGGAGGGAGGCGAGCAGACTTTTTTCCTAAATGCAGTAAACACATGAGCAGTGCCACAAACAGCCGCAACTACCTGTCGAGAGGAGTCCGATCGGCCGCCGCGTCAAAACCTTCGTCACCGTTCACGACCTTTATTCGTTCAGTGTGGAGGGCTGCGTGCACGGCTGTCATTTTTAACTGTCCCAAAAAAAAAAAATGTAAAATTGCCAAATCTCGCCGAGTCGCACACGGCCTGACGTCGCACAGTCCAGCGTGAAGCATCGTGTCCTCGTTTCAGCGTCGAAGCACAAGAGGGCAGCGTTTGTGCGGAGCGCCTCGGCTCAGGGGCTTTCGTCGCCGATGCTCGTTGTAATCTCTCTATCTTGTCACTGTTCACTTCTCTGTTCTCCTTCTTTCTTAATTATCTTAAGTGCTATTTATCAAACAATGAAATCTGAAAGGAACAAAAAAAAAATTGAACTTGTCGTTTCTTTGCATTATGGCTTATGTCAAGTTTTTTGAGGAAAAATGTTTTGTGTGTTCTCTCTTTCCGTGCCGTAAAAAAAAGAGCTTGTTGTCTGTAGAAATTATCCAAATTATTTTTTTTTTTCTGTTTTGTTTTTCTTTTAATTCTCCAAAAAGGTTTTCAGTAGTTTCAAAGTTATTGTCTTGAGAGAAGCCAAAGTCAATGCATTTCAGTGGATCCTGTAAGCGTGATGTATGTTTGTTTGACAACACTTCGAAATCTGTCACTGGATGGGATTTAAAAAGTACAAAAAATGCAGGCTTTCCTATTTCTACAACTGATTGTACTTATGCATTTTGTACCAGTGGAATTTTTTATACTGGAGATTAAAGGATACAACAAAAAAAATCTTAGAAAAAACGCTGTCTGGCCTGGTGGTGTGGCCTGACCCTGACTGGTCCCCGAGTATGATTTCTAGCTGGCGTCAAGAAAGTTGGCTTTTGATATCAGATTTTCTAGAAGATCTTTGGCTTTATTTCTTTCACTTCTTTTTCCTCACTTGAGTGTTGTTCTTTCTTTCGTTCTTTCTTTGTTTTGTTTTTTCCGAAAAACAGAGGCTAGGTGAGCGTCAGATTTTTGCTTTTTAAATAGTTCTAGCAAGTTTGTCTATACAACAGCGGTAAGTTTCATTTGACTTCTGTATTGTGCCGTCTACACGATAAGACAATTATAGAAAAAGAAGGAATAGAAATATTTAGTCACCTTCAGTGGATTAATGTATTAGTTTAATAAAGAAATCAACTAATTAGAACTTTTTTGCTTTTAGCTGTTTAGATTTTTCCGGTTTCTCTGTCCTTCTCTGTGAACTAACTGTGTAGCTGAAGCAGTCAGAATTATTTTTGTAAACGTATGTTCTTGTGTGATGCAGTTTTTTGCTTCTGTCTCCTATATTAAACCATTTTTCCTAATACTTGTCTCTCTCTGTGTTGTTATGTTCCAGTGGCTGTCTGATGTTGTACCGTTTCACAACCTCTCCCTGCCATCCTCTCTCCTCCTCTTTCTTTCATGGTCTCTCTCTCTCTCTCTCTTCCCCCTCGTCTTCACGTTTTTTTTTTACCACATAGTAAAGTTGACTCCATCCTCAGTGACAACTCACTATGCTGTTCTCACCAAACATAGTAAATATACATCGACCTGTTTGTATGTATATTACTGTGTAGCCCAAGTCGCCGCGTGACAGTCGAGAAATCAGTCGCCACCAAAAAAAAAAAAAAACGGCCAGACGGGATCCTGGGAATCCTGCTGACTCCAGCTAAAATTCTACTAGAACATAAGAAGCACATTAGCGGGTGTGGAAAAGATTTTTCTTACTTTAGAGGAAGTTTGACATTTTGGGAGAAGCACTTATTCACGTTCTTACCGAGATTTAGAGAGAAATTCCTGTTTTTGCAGAAGCTCAGTTGAAGTTATTGATGTTTGGTGATGTCGGGATACTTCTGTTCCGACGTTTCTGCCTGTTAAAAGGGAGTTTTTCCTCGCCGCTGTCGCCGAGTGAGTCTGAGTTCGGTCTAGACCTGCTCTGTATGTAAAGTGTTTTGAGATGACTTCTGTTGTGATTTGGCGCTATACAAATAAAACTGAATTGATCTGATAGTTGTTGACCTGCTCTCTCTCTGCCGAGCTGAGCACTGTAGAAGTCTAATGTTAGTCTGTGAAGAGCTTCCCAAGCTTCTCTGTACTGAGATGTTTTGGTTCTCCAAGCTAGAAAACTTGCTGACCTTTGAACTCAGTCATTAACAGGACGATATCATCAGACTAACATCGACTCCGGTGTCATAACTGTCTTCAAACAGTTCCTGTTTTGTGGAACAGTTAATTCTGTATTTCATACTCTGATCGCTTCCTCCATTTTAGACTCTCAAGCTCTCCGTTCTTCAAATTTGCAAATTCGCAGCTCAAAGGTCACCAAAGTTTAACTTGCATGCAAAATTTGTGCAAATCAACTAATCACGGCAATTCCACTGGAATAAATTTATTTTGCTTCCAAATTTTGTCGTTTGAAATGTTGTCGTGATCAGACCTTTAGATGATAACGTCCGTGCAGCTACAGAGACTCTACACTTCAGTTTGAGTACGAGTTAAAAAACAAGACGTAGCGTGTTAATGAGTTATTTGTTGGACAGACGATCTTCTCAATCTCCTCATCGAACTCAAGAAAGCGAATTAGTGTATATTCCCAAAATGTCAAATTATATCTTCAGGTATTTTTTTCATTCATTTTGATTTACAAATCCTCTTTACTCGCTTTAATCCAGCTGAGAAATGCTGTATGTTTTCTGCCGTCTCCCAGCTGTTGTGCTCAAAGCTAAGCTCACACTGGATTTGGCTGATTCTGTCAATCAGAGGGTCGACTCCGATCTGGGAACAGCTCGCTGTTTATTGGCTCCTCCGGCTGTTCCCTCATCAGTGATCGGCCCTCGCCGTCCTTCCTGTGCTGTCCGCTGTCCTGGGCGAGGCCTGTCCACTGTATGTCCACTTTGTGTCCGATCCACTCCCGTGCTGTCTCACCGTCACAACTGCATCCCCAGTAGAGAGAGAGAGGAAAGAGAAGTCAAAGGTCAAAGTTGTCACCTTTCATTCACAGATATCGCGGAGGGCGTTTGAATAAGAAGTGGTTCTTTTGCTGCACACATTGAAGGTTACCTCAGAGAAATGATTGTACTTGAGGTCTGGCTGCTTTTTGAAATACAGACATTCAGTGTTGGTTTAATAAATCCGACAACCTGCAGATTCCAAGCTGCAAACCCAAGCTGCAAACCTGCTAAATTTTTTATCTTTTACGACTTCACGCTACAAATTTCCACGTTGCTGTACATTATGTGCTCTCTGGCACATTATGGCATCTTTTGCTTTCATCGCTGCGCCAGTCCACCAAGTCTGTTATTAAATATTGATTGTGAGGTTCAGGCAAGGCATACAATAAACTGCCCTCAGCCTGTGGATCCAACCCATGGATAGATAATATTACACCTCCATTATTGTCGGCGTGTGGCCTCTAATTCAAGAACACGTCTGCAGCTCTGGGTTTTATTTTTTCATGGGTGTTTTTCTCTTTAATTTTTGCTCTTCGGGTTTTATTCCCACTTTTAAAATGTGAGAAGCAGCAGACAGAGAATGCATGTTGCAGTGAAATGATGGTTGCACACACACACACACACACACACACACACGTTCAGTAAGATTTGGAAAGGTGAGTGTTTGGAGATGACCGCCACATCAGCTGCCGCCCTGCAGGCGCCGACATTCAAGGTAAGGTCCAAACATGTCAGACTCAATATTCTAAATAAACACACATTTGGAGTGTGGATGTTCGAAGGCCACCGTCAACACTTCATTTCTTTCAATTTGACCGTTTTCAAGTCGGGAAGATTTCAAGGATTCAAAGTTTTTTTTCTTCTCAGAGTTGAAAAGCCTTTGAAGAGCGTTTAAACGGTGCAACATCACAACCGGATTTTTAAGATTTGATTCACGTTACTCTGATGGACAATACATGACGAAAAATCATGCAGAAATTAAAGTAATAAAAAGGTTAAAGAAGCAAATATTTTCAGTCACTTTCACCTCATTAATAATCAGCTCAATTACATAAAATTTGTTAAATGTGACCTTGAAAACACAGCAGAGTTGTTCTTTTCCTACTTTGCTATAATTTCTTGGAGCTGAAAACCCTTAAAAAAAAAAAAAACCCCACCCATCATAAAGTCTCTCAGCTGCGTAGAATGAATAACACATGAATAAATCCCACAATCAATACGAGACTATTTATAGTGAGTAGACGGCAGCGATACCGGATCAATAGACCAAACACAAAGACATTGTTTGCAGATGAAAATAGAGGAGTCACGCTCAATGAAACATCGGAACAATGGTGATGTTTGTGGACTGTGGCGAGTGCACTGTAAGTAATTCCAGTCACATTGTGCGGCCGTTTGGATGCAGGTACAAATACAGCAGATTAATGCATTATGCAGTTGATCAGCAGGCTATTTGTTGCCACGCTGTGAATCTTTTTTTTTGAAGATATAAGCAGCTCTTAAACCACCAAACCACACAGCTAGTCTATTATTCACGCCTTCGCAAGAGGCAGAAACGAGACGCGCCGCAGGGGCCGAGAACACGCTCGAGCATCAGCCTTCAATCCGTCACATTCCTGACGGAAACGCGGACGCTTCCTTCCTGCGAGGAACCGGACGGAGCGATCGGAGCTCGACGAGAAGCTGAGGAAACAAGCTGGAGAGAAGATGAGAGGTTTGATTCGAGCTGATGGAGATTAACCAGCAAAGGAAACCACATGATGGCGCTACCTGAGCCGAGGGTCAAGGGTCAAAAGGAGTTTTGCTGCTGGTGTGAAAGGTTTCAAAAGAGTACTTTTTGCAGGATAATAGAGTTCAGGAGGAGAAAGGAGGCTGGAAAGGAGCAGCTTCACCCGGTCACAACAACATCAAGGCCGGAGCGACGACTCGGGACAGCAAGGTCGTGAACGGGACGTGTGTCTTTTCATGTCTGAGTCCACGTCTGACTCAAGGACACAAGTCTTTCAGGAGGGGACAAATGGTTAAAGTAGGTTCACATTCAGTCTAGAGGAATATCCACAGCAGCCCCAGTTAGATGATTATTATATATAGTATTATTTCGGTCTTGGTTGCGTTGTTCTCTGAGTAACCTCAAAAATGAATCTTGAAGAACAAGTGATTTAAAAAAGTGCTCATCAGTTGTTTGGTTCACATCACGGCAGGTAAACATGAAAAGGAAAAAGCAGGGAAATGTAATCAAATCTGAAGCTAATGCAGATTTATTAATGTCAACTTTGATTAAATTTTAATCACGTACCACTGTTTTCAAAACCGGAACAAAAGTAAAAAAGAAAACTGAAAATTTCAACATCAAAATAATCTTCCAGCAACACAATGAATTTACTACAAAAACCCAAAAATTCACTTGGAAAGAAATGAGAAATCAATACGTTAATTTAACAAGAACAGTCACATGCATCTTACAAGATATGTCCATATAATTTGCATAATTTTAGATGAGTGAACTAAAAAGGACAGAGACAATGATTAGAACGGTTCATGATTCATTTTTGGAAAGCACATGTTTAAACTTTCAGATGAACAGTTCAAGAACTGAAAAGCTGCTTTTTTCGAGCATATTTTCTGTGAGAGCATCAGTTTGGTTCTTTGTGTTGTACAGAGCTGATTATCATTAACATCTATTTCAACTTTCGAGGAGCAAGAGCGAAACTTTTTCACCGTTGAAACTTCTCTTCGAACCCGCCGTGCCGTGGAGCAAACGAGACGAGCGAGACTGAAATTCCAAATAAAGTCTCTCTTTGGTATGCAGGTAATTAAATTATAGTGTTGATCAAAGCGAGGCCTGGGAGAGGTTTTGTCTTTTTTGTCTTTTTATTTTTTTTTCTACATTTTCCCACCATTTCTTATGCATTCCTTTGAAGAACTGAAGTGACTCATTCCCCTTTGTTAGACAAAATATTCACTGAATTGTTATGCTTATGCAACGCTTAAGCTTGTTGGCAGAACACGGACGAAGCGGAGAAATATATAAAAGCACAGTCACCAGAGGACTTTGTGCATCCGGCTCCGTGTTACCACAGTTCAATGATGTGATGCTGCCATCTTGTGCCGACGGAGGAAAGTAGGTCCTGATGCAGCGACTTCAGGATGTTGTAAAAACTGTGATGCTGATATGATCCTGGATCGGAGCGAAGCCTGTGCGTGTTTTTAATGTGTTGATGAGATTAGCTGTGCTCACTGTGCCCTTCATTAGGCCTCATATCCCTCACTGATGTCTGGGTGTGTCAGATCTCAGATCAGCCTTTGGAGCTTTGATGTCAGTCAGGTGACTGCGTGTTTCATGACGACGCGTCTCAGACTCTTCAGGTGACGTGTTCTTCCTGTGCATCAGGACTCTTCAGTCGCTGTGTGTGAATATACACGACTGTTTTTGTAAAGCAGATTTTGACGTTGCAGTCGTCAGCGTATGACATTTTCACATACTGGAGTTTCTTTCACACACCATTAACATGATTAGTATATTAACTATCCATGATTATAATCCAAGAGTTTCATATACATGATTCTGAAATGGGGCATTTTGTCTGATGAGTACTTTTACTTTTGGTACTTAAAGTTTACTTGGACACCACTATGTTCGTATTTTCTTCCACCAACACTTAGTTCTTTCTTTCTTCATTATCAGCTTTTCTCCAAGGTTTAGTGCAAATTGTTATTAACATTATGAAATAATCTCATGAAGTTACGTTTTGTAGGAGTTTTGCAGCCAAGTGAGCTTCAAATCCTGGTGGAGACTATTTTAATGCATTTTTAATTTCATTAAATTGTGGATTGCAGTAATAAAAATATGAAACATTAAAAGCGTTTTAAACAGACATCACATTAAACATATATCACCTACACACGTACGAGCGATGTTGGCCTGTAATTAAGGATGAGAGAGGAGCCTCAGGCAAATATTAAATCAGCTCTTGTGTCGGCATTTAACTGCATTAACCAACATGAACGACCACATGTAACTCGCCGCCCCTCGTTTAGCCTCTCATGACACAAATGAAGAGACTTAAATATTTACACAGAATTGTGCTTCTGAATTAATGAGCAATAACAGAAACATGTGCATAATGTTCAGCTCTGGTACTTTTAGTTAAAAGCAGTAAAATGCAAATTAAACTAATGCATTTGTGATAATAATCCAATAATGCAAAATATAATTGTAAAACACTCTCATGAGAACTTTTACTTTTGATACTAGTGCATCTTGCTGATAATACTTATATACTTGTACTGTATGCATGATATTTTCCACGTAGGACTTTTACTTGTAGTGGAGTATTTACACAGTCTGGTACTGCAATGATGAACATATGACAAGTATTTCAAAATCTGCATTACTATAGAAACTATCTGTCTCAGGTGACATCCAGCAGAACATGTTTAGCGTATGTTCCCCTGATGGATTTCATTCATCCACCACATCATCTGTAATAAGTCCAGTCTGCAAACTGAGCGACATGTTTGACCTCATGACCTCACCGATCACAGAGAGCTGAGGGACGAACACACCTTGTCCTCACACTCCTCTGTGTGTTTCTGTGCTGTAGCGTCGAGCGCTCGTAGGTGGAACTGATGCAGAATTTGTTGCAGACAGCGGCGCCACAATCACCGGCTTAATAGGCCGTGAAATCAACACTCGCAGCAGGCGAAGCCGGAATCGTGTCCCTCTCATTGCCCCCGTAACATGGTCACGTGACGCATTAGGATAACAAATAGGCCGTAATGCCTGACACTAACAAGGTAAGTGGAACAGGTCCGCGGCAGCGTCACACGCCGGACGGTGAAACATTACATCGCCGTGATGCTGCTTCCTGCCACGACACGCTGAGGCCCATCGATCGATCCGACCGCACATCCATTCAAATCCACTGCTTGTTTGTGTGACCCACTGTTTGCTCTCCCTCAGATTTACCTTGTGCTTCGCCGGAACGTGCGTCCTTGACAAGTGATGGACGTGTCCAATAAATGAGCACAACATGCTGCAAATGAATAAATCAATCGCTGACTTGGATCCAGTCTGACATTGTTGGAGAAAGTCAATACTCAGTGGCAGAAGAGCTCAGGTCCGACTGTGCTGCTGCACCGATCAGTTTATGAGCTGATACAGGTCAGTTTGTCGTCTCTTAATTTCTCTTCATCTTGTTGAATCTTTGAGGGATTTTAGGGCCAGAAACACGTTATTTCTTCCCCCCAAAAAAATCCAGTGGCTGTTTACGAAAGTTAACACAGATGTAAACTGGACTCCAAATGATACAGGGACTTGATCGCAGAATTTTTTTAATCCAGCCTATCACATTTGCTTCCAAAGGATCTCATATTAAAGGTACACTGATGAGTTTTTATCCACTAGTAGTGATATCGAGCAGTGATTTCATTCTCTATTTCTATCGTGCAGGTGTGTTTTATGTTATTCTGCTGACTGACAGTAGGTGGCAGTAGCATGCAAAGAAACATATGTGACAACAAAAGAAAGGAAGAAGAAGACTACAAGCCAACAAACATGGATGCCAACAATTAAGGATTTCAAATATTCATGGATTTGCAAATGTTTGACGAGGAGGCGAAATGCATGAACTCGAGCATTTTGGTGAGTAACAGGTGAGTTTGAGGAGAAACCTGCAGGTGAAACCTCTCACCAACTGTCGGTGCAGCAGCAGAGGAGAAAGAATATGAACGTGAATGAATTCTCCTGTGAAAACATGATCAGTGGCGGCGGTTTGACCCCGGCCTGCAGGTCACGGCCGACGGCGCCCTCTTCTGTTTACCGCTGCGTGTTGCATCTGAAAGCATCAGGTGCCTCTCGGCCTCAGTCAGCTCTGCAGTCAATAATGTGTCCTGCCGGGGGCGTTCGCCGGCTCCTCTCTATAAACACTATGCTCTCTAATGTAAATAGTGCAGCCCTATACCCAGGCCTCATTATACACTCTGGGTGTGTGTTTAAGGCTCCTCCAGGGCCCCCGGGCCTCCAGGCCTGCTGCAACAGGAGCCAAACACAAAACAGCAGCAGGCTGAGCCAGGATGAACCGAGACGCTGAGCAGGAGAGGAAAACCAGAGTCTGCTTTCCTTCTCCTTTCATTTCATGTCCTTTCTCTCTTCCTTTCCTTTCCTCGCTCTGTCTCGCTTTTTATGTTACTTAGTTGCAAGAAAACTGCAGGTGATAGAAAGTCAAGTTGAAGACTTTGTCAGGACTTTTTCTTTTTAAACAAAAGTCTGCGGTCGACCAGTCTTTCATTTCTCATCATGTCTGCATGAGTTCCACAAACTGTCAGGAGCTACCTTAAAGATTACTGAAACAGAAACTAGTCAGTCAGAGCCTCCTCGTGATCAACTGCTTTCAGGTCTTTTTTGTGTCATGTCCAAGTTGTGAGAACGCTGCACATTGAAGGAAGCCAAATTCAAAACTTTTGAAAACCCTTTTATGATCATCCCACCTTTCCTTTCCTTTCCTTTCCTTTCCTTTCCTCCTCTGTTATATCTGAGTTGCACATAATCAGACCAAAATTAAGACATTTTTCAGTCTTAAGTTTTTAAAGTTCTTTTTTTCTTTCTTTCTTTTCATATCCAACTAAATGAAATCTGACTTTTTTCTGACAGAAACAAGAAAAAAAAAAACCATTTCTTGTCCCTCATGTCTAAATTGCAAAGCATCTGAAGGCTGCTGAGGCTAAATTTAGAAATGTGTAATAGCTTTTTTAAACAGCTCTGCTTTTCCTCTCCTGTCCTTTAGTTTTCCTTTTCATGAACTGCATTAGGTTTAAAGGCTGCAGCTCATTTTAAGAAAAGTAAATCCAACAACTTCTTCTTTTCTATTCCTATTCAAAGCTAAAACAAAATGATCTCTTAAACTATTAACCTTTGACCTTCATTAAAGCTGCAGGTTGTCGACGGTCAGACCTGAACAGATCTGTCCTCCATCGCCCCCTCCCCTCCCGTCCACTCTGTCTCCAGCAGCCACTTCCTGCCTGTAGAGGTCAGTGTGAACCTGAAGGATGTGGATGACGACAGCTCAGGTCGACACACGCTGACGGATGAACATGTTGTGGTGACGTAACGTGTCATTTACAAAGGAAGGCTGCGGTCATGTGACAGATTAGATGACGTGTTCATGCTACCGGAGAGCAGATGTATAAAAAACTGAATCATCTCATAATCTGTTGTTTTATCAGTAAATATCTCAGTGTTGTTGACATGTAAACAACAGAAGCCACAGAAACAGTTCAGTCAGGTGAGAAAGTTCTTCAGTTCATTTCAATCCTGTCGTCATCAAATGGA
Source organism: Holacanthus passer (assembly GCA_025331565.1). Lineage (NCBI taxonomy): Eukaryota > Metazoa > Chordata > Actinopteri > Pomacanthidae > Holacanthus > Holacanthus passer. Next base: position 1,878,838 of record JAFREQ010000053.1, read on the forward strand.
AACTGAGAGTCTGGAAATAATTTCTGTCATGTGAAGCTTTGATTTACGTCAGACAGATTAAAAGCAGGTCAAGTCTGAACGAGTCCACCGGCTCTTTACTATCAGCTTCACATCTACAGCAGGAAACTTTGTTCACACAGTTTCTGTTTTACTCTTTGTTTGCAAATTAGAAAATCTATTTTTATCAGTATTTATTCTAATGTGTCTTTCAAATGGGAAAACTCCCAAAACTATGTTCTTATAATTTGTTTTCCTTACTGATTTAATTTGTAATGGAAGATTGGAGACTTAGAAATAGAGCAGAATCTGAAATATTTATTTTTCATTTTGTCTTAACGTCGTGTTTTTAAATGTTTCTGGATCCTCAAACTTCCTGATTATTTCCAGGTTTATGTGAAAATGAGAGATTTTCAATGTGGTCTCTTTTGGACTTGTGAACCCGACTTTATGTCCATAACCTTTAGACCTCAGACTTTTCATGACTCACACTTTAACTGGAGTCAAAGGGATGTGAGTCATCTGGTCTTTAAAAAAAAACCCACATATATCTATATTGCTAAATTTGTTTTAAGTCATTTAAAGATTTGTTTCCATTGTATTTGTTGTCCTTAGTTTGTCCTCTAAAATAAGCAAGTTCTGACTTTTTTACTTATTTATTTAATCATCAGTTTGTTTTGTGTTAAAGTCAAGATTAGAGAATAAATCCACCATGAATTTTTACTGGATACATGATATTATTATAAGTAGTAACCAAACTAATGTGAGTAAATCCATTTAATTAAATACACTATTTACTTAGAATAACTTATTTAAACATCTTTTATCTCTTAGATTAACATGTTATATTGTTAAAAATTATTTATTTTTATATGATTTTTTTTAAAATTATTGGTAGTTGTCTTTCTGTAGGTTGATGATATCGAGACTTTACAATTAAAAGTAAAATAAAAGTGATGATAGTTAAAAACACACACACACATTGAAAACAGCTTTTTTTAAATTGATGATTTATTGATGATGTTTGATCAGTGATTGATCAGACTGTGGTCCTGCAGGTGTGTCTCAGGCTCAGGCTCAGGATCAGGATCAGGATCCAGGGCAGCCCGGCGGGCGGCGCAGTCCTACCTGGCTCAGCTCTGCTCGGCTTTAGTTTCCACTCAGAGTTTGAGAAGTGCTCCGGACTTCCTGGTCGGGACCGGGGCCGCGTGCAGCTGCAGTCCGGCCGGAGGGAGGACCACCTGCGGGGATGTGGTCCGGGAGCAGCCGGGATCCAGGTGAGTGCGGCTCGGTCGGTTCGGGGCTCGTCGTCGGGGCCGACGGGAACTTGTCGAGGGGCTGAAACGCGTCCTGCGGATCCTGCAGCTCTGGATGACGGCGGCCGCTCACAGCGAACCGGAACACGGGCTCCGGGTTCGTGGGTCTCCGCCGGACTTCCGGGTCCGAACATTCATGTTGATTTACGTTTATCAAAGAGGCTAATTTGTGTTTTATTACTGCAAACTTTGTGCTTATTTGTATTCACCGAGGCCTACCGAGCCAAACCCACCACTGTGAAGCCGGCGGAGAAAAACATGGCGGCTTCCGGTATCGGCCTACAAAATAAAGGTCTTGTTTACAAACACGTTAGAGGCGAAAAAGGATAAAACGTTCAAATTAAGATCAAATGATGTCCAGAAGTATGTTGTATACATGGCTAACACTTTAATTTACTGCGCTATATTATTATTATTAGTACTAGTAGTAGTAGTATTAGTGTGGTATTAACTTATCAGGTAACTTCACTGGTAACATGTGAAGTTACCTGATAGTGAAGTGAACTTCTATTAGTGTTGCCCATTAAATGAAAGTTATACCTAAAGTTAAAAACGACAAGAAATGAAAGTGAAGATTTTTTAAAATTTGTATTAAAAAGATTCTTCTAAAGTCCCTCCTTTAAATTGTAAAATTAGGGGTTATTTTAATTGAGTCTATGTTTGTAGTAAAAGCTCATGATTTTACTTTAATTTGTTTCTTGTTTTAGTGTCTAAACGTGAGTTTCAGTAGCTACAAAGTGTTTTATTTTGATCGTGAACTCGCTTTAGTTCCGGTTGTATTTGGTTTAATTCTGCAAAACTGGACAAAACCCGCCTCCCGCAGCGGAATCAATGCGGCCGGAGCACCAATCACCGCCTCCCGTTGCCTGTAGGAGCCAGGACCGAGGCCTCTGATTGGCTGAGAGGCCGTCAGTCACTTTGATGAACCCGGAGCTGCAGCTGCTGCGTTTGAGATGTTTAAATGAATCAGTTGTTTATATTGTAAAATAAAAAGAGACGTGGATCCAGAACTGGAGGATTAAATCCGCGTTTCTCGGTGTTTGTGTTTAATGAAACTGAGAACTGAATGTTTTCTTCCTGCCTTTCGTAGCAAAGGTGCGTTAAGGTATATAAAACTAAAATAGAAGCGGATGTAAAGCAAATTGTGTTTCAAAATAAAAGCAGTTCCATATGTTTGTGCACGTATGTAAGCTGTAAAATTAAGGTAGAGCTTTGTTATTTTATAAGTCTACATAGTGAAAATGATGTTAAACATCGAGTAAAACACTTTTTACAAACAAAGGTGCATACATTAGTCATATAGATCTTAAAGCTTGCATGCACAGATAAGAGCATCTTAAGGCTTTAATATTATATTCAGTATATCTGGACATTTATAAAGACCTATTTCATAAAGTCACAGTGATGTAAAATGTGCCCAGTTACGTCAGAACCAGTTCATAATACAAGTCCTCCTAAATAAAGTATTGGTTTTATTTTGAAACCTGCAGTATGCATTGATATATTTGAATGCTGCAGGTTTGACAGTGGTGTGTCTTTCAATCCTTCCTATCCCACTGCAGGATAATGCGGCTTAAAGCAGTCAGGGCTTTACAGTTTGAAAACACAAGGCTGTTCAGTACTAGTCTGTGTCACAGTGACTCTGAGGTGCGTTCAAGGCCCAGAGTCTGGTCATAGGTGTCAGATGTGTCATACGTGTCCACCTGCAGGACCGGAGAGTTGAATTAAGTGTTTTTATTTGACCTCAAGCAAAACTGACACAAACTGAGAAAACAAAATCAGCTGTTTAATCAGAGAGGTGTGTTTTTCTCCTCCTTCAGGATCATCATCATATCATTGTTGTCGTCTTCCAGAGTCTGAGTTCAGGTTGGCTTCTCCTCCGCTGAACTGCGTCTCTGGTGTTCGGTGTCAGGGTGGGATGAAACGAGCGGCATGTCAGGATGTGTCAGGGTCAGACTATTTGCTTTATCAGCTTTTATCTGGAGCCATTGTGTCACTGCTGAGTCGCTTTTCTGGGATCGGCCCTTTTCCAGCTCTGATGCAAAATAGAGATAGAAAGTAGAAGCAACATTCCTGGAAAAGACAAGTCCTCTCACACTACTACCACTAATGCTACTACTACTACTACTACTGCTACTGCTGTGGCTACTATTACTGCTCCTGCCATCATTATTAAATAGCAAATACTATAAAGAGCTAATAAAGTCAATAGTGGTTATTTAGCTTTAAGCCGGAAACAAAGGCTTCAGCAAATCGTATAAAAAGCTCAACTCTGCACTTTAGACTTGACATTAACCAAAGTTGCGTAGTTTCTTTCACAGTCCTTTACTTGCAGTTCAATTGAAAACGGACACATTTGTGTTTCTTCTCCATTGACTTTGTTTCTCTGTACATTTACATTGTGTCTGCAAAAGTTTATTGTTTTAGAGTTTGTCGAAGCAAACATTGGAAAAACTGCTGGAACTGATCTGCTGGTGCACATTTTGTTCAGCTGAGAGAGAGATTTGAAAAACACCCTTCAGGTTTGAGACAAAGTTTGAGGCACTGATCAGTTTCTGCTGGTTGTTGTGCTTTGACTCGAGGATTGTCGGCTCTCTGCGTCTTGCTCGTGGAACCTGCAGCAGGATAAAAGCTCAGCGCTGCAGCATTTTGAAGTTAAAGGTCTGATTAGTCTTGGTGCCACGCTGCTGCCCGTCCACCATTGTCAACACTTGACCTTTTTACCCACAAACCCCTGCTGACTTTTGTACACAGTCTCTGCGCTGTGTGGCATTTTAGAGAGCGAGTGAATGTGAGGCACATTTGCACCCTGCTGATAATAGTTAACTACAGCTGCTGATTTCCCCACAGAGTTTGATTTGTCTTAGTTTAACACATCAAAACATGCTTTTACTCAGATGATAAAACATCGATGTGTTTGCAGCTGCAACTAAAGGCTGCTTTTAGTCACATATTTTGCTTTAATTCTTTATGTTGTCGAACTGTCTCAAAGCCAAATATTCCATTTACAAGAGAGAGAGAAAAGCAGCATTTGGCAAACTGAAACTGACTAATCCACTAATTGTTTTAGCATCTGTTCTATTAAATCCGATGTGCACACAACTACCTTTGCTGTATTCATCTATTAAAAATTGGAAGGGCATAAAAAGTCTGACAGATCCAGAAAAAGTCTGCAGCTCAGAGTTGGAAGCTGCTTTAGGACGTGTGGCTCAGTGACAGAGAGGAAATGGAAAAGTCCCGCAGTCGTCAGGGTCAACAACCACAAATTAGTTCATCTCCTTCTGTTCCCTTTCTATCTCTGTTACAGCGGCGGCAGAGCCTCTCCACAAACAATCGAATGAGTCAGTGTGTGTGAGAGAAAGTCTGTGTGTGTGTGTGTGTGTGTGTGTGTGTGTGTGTGTGTGTGTGTGTGTGTGTGTTGTTGAAAAGGCAGTTTATTTGCCAGGCTGCTCGGCATCAGGTGGCCTCCCAAACTCAAAAGCAGGTTTTGTCTGACTGAAGGTAACAAAGCAGCAGAGACTTTACAGGGTTTCTGTCTCTCTGAGCTTCATTCTGTCGGCTTCGTCTGTCGCTGTCACAGTTTTATATCCTAAAAAACTAAAAGTGTTTTCTGTGTCAGTGTGATCATACTGGACAACAGTCTCTGAAAAAGACAGTAGACATTTAGAGGCTGGACTTTGTGTCATTATTCGGCCTCTTTCTGACTCCACAAATGTTGAATTATTCCTTTAAAAAAAAAGCTTCAAAATTCTCACATGTTGCTTTGTGAAAGCTGCAGGATCCTTGAATCTGCAGGTCAGCTGAAGCCTGATGAGGATTCAGTACCGTGCAGCAGGATTCGCCTGGCTTCACGAGGCAGGCGGCCCACCCACATACCAGATGCACACACACACAAACACACACACGTCCACATTCCCTCACTGCCGTCCAGGCCTTGGCAGCGACGTGCTGCTGCTGCCCGTCTTTATTGGCCGCTGATCCCGGCTGGCTCGCTGCTCCGCTCTGTCTTTTAATGCCCGGCCTCAGAGCAGCAACACACGGCCCGGCACCAGATGCTGAGCCGCCCTCTGGCCTGAGAGAGAGAGAGAGAGAGAGAGAGAGAGAGACAGAGAGAGAGAGAGAGACGCTGGCTCCTGACCCTGAGTCAGATCTAACTAACCTCATGTCCAACAAACACGCTGCTCTTTGCCCAATATGAGTTTATACAGATCATTTTGGATGAACGTGCCTCCAGCTGCTTGTTGTCTGTTGTGTCAGTGGGTGAGTTAATGCGCGTCAGAGACGTCTAACCAGTCTGAGGTTACGTGGTGACGCTTTCACACGCCATAAACAGCAGTTTACAACACAGAGCAAACGAAGTGTTGTTGCTTTGGTTTGAAGGATTTGATTGATTTTTTTAGATTGAAGCTGCCAATAATTAGCTTTTGAACATTATTGTCTGATGATCTGAGTGTGTTGGTGCCAAAATGTTCCAACATAATAAGTTTTACTACACTGAGGATGAGGATGATAATATCTGCAATTAAATATTGGTTCAGAATAAAAGCTGCCTAATTGACAACTCAAAGGCATTAGTGAGTTCAAACTTCCAGCTCTGAACAATCGCCAGCTCGGTTTCACAGCTCTGATAAACTGATGCTACCTGCTCAGCGTCAAACGGCCGAGAGACTCAATCAGCTAGTGGAGAATCAAGCAGCTTCAGAGCAAGACACAGCCAAGAGGAGAGCGAATAATCAGACTTTTGTTTCTCTGTTGACCTGAAACACGAATGAGTGTTAATGTTGCTCTGGGTCTTGTTCTGGTTTGAATGTTGTTGTTGTTGAAGGTTTTAATTGATTTTGTGACTTTGCACTTGGATTTGTTATTAAGGCCTGGTCTCAAATTGTGTAGCTGTGAATATGTGAATTCATCTAGTCACAAGTTTTGAGAGATTAATAATGTTCAGATTCTTAATAAGGAAAACATCTACAAAAACATTCTATTGATTATTTATATTGACATTATTTTTGAGCGATCGTTTAATCAATCAATTATCAAAAGCTGTCAAAAATGTCAACTGGTCGTCTTCAGACTTTCTGTTTGTCTGACCAACTGTGCAAAACTCACAGATATTCAAAGTAGAATAATATGAAATAAGGAAAAGCCTGAACCACAGAATGTTTATTTGTAGTTGATAAATACTGAAAAGATTAATCAATGATCTAAATCTGCAGATCGACTACTTGATTGATCAGATTTTGCTGCATCCTACCACTAAATAATCAATATGTATATTTGCAATCAAACCAGCTGTGTCCCTCTCAGTATCAATACCGGAGCTCTTCTCTTCACAGCCACTGAGCTGTTTGTGGTAAATAAGCATCATCCCCTCATTCAAGCCCGACCTTTGACCTTCAGTCTCTCCGCACTGACCCGGCTCCTCTGTGACTGTGCGGTCGATCGCTGCCTGGAGTTCAGGCCTCTCGGTCTCAGTCCCGGTCGCTGGCTCGCGTCCCGGCTCGGGGCAGAGGTGGACATATGGTGGATCTAATCCCAGGTCACAGCCTCGCAGCTAATAGGGTTTTTTCCATCGTGTGTAATAAAGTCCTTCAAACCTTCAAACATCCTGTGGTTCAGAGACACTTGGTGGAAGTTTGAGGCCCTGAAAATCATATTTCTTCCTTTAAAATATCTGCTTTTATCATAGCTTCATTGCTTTTCTAGAACTTCCTGCAAAGTTGAGTCAAATCTGACTGAACCACACAGTTAGTTCATCTTGGGTGTTAAACTCGTATTAACTTATTGAAGGATGTTTTTCTTTAATCAAACTTCAACTTTGTTTGATATATGGAGAAACATTTGTAACTAAGTGCTTTAAAGACTGGACACTTTGGTGCAGAAGGAGGCAACTTGTTGACTTGTTGAGTGTAGAAGATGGATCAGATACAGAATCACTTGGCTGTTTATAGGTGGTGAAGATGTTCAGCCAGCGTTGACGAGTGCAGCTTTCACACTTGATTGGTCCCTTTGTGTGAAAATACAGGAGGATTTTATTATTTATTCATCAAGCAAAAATGCCAAATATTTTCTGGTTCCAGCTTTTAAATGTGAGGATTTGTCTGTTTTTTGGTGTTTCATTGTTAATTGAATATCATTTTGATGGTCGTTCAGACGAAACAAGTCATTTGAAAATATTACTTTGGGTTGTGGGGAATTAGTAACAGACATTTTCTGTCATTTTAAACAATTAATACATTTGTCTTGAAAATGATCAAGAGACAAATTGATCATTATTAGTAGCATCCACATTCAAACGGCAGTCGCACTTTAACTCTGCTGAATAGTTTCCAAACCGTGTACAGTCCAGCTCTGAAGTCGGCCTTGATGTTAAGGGTGGAGGGAACAGCCCTCACAGGCAGCACCAGCTCTCTCTCCACCTTCACTGTGAATGAATCTCTGCTGCTGAAGCTTTCTGCTGACCTGAGCTGCTTCTGCTCTGGAGGATATTGGATCCTCCAGCATCTGCAGTTGTTGTGCTCATGGCAACATGGAAGGGGGGGGGGACTTAATTCCTACATCACCTGCATCATTTCCCCCCCTCTCCGCCTTCCTGCCCCCCCCTCCTCCTCCTCCTCCTCCTCCTCCTCCTCCTCCTCCTGCTCCATCAGGCATCTGCAGAGTGATCAAATTACCCATTATTACCGCATACTATCATCAGATTACTGTTATTTAGTCCAATGACCGGGCCGATTTGGATGGATGCTCACACACACACACACACACACACACACACACACACACACACACAAGGCTGTTCGTTCACCCACCCTCTGCTCTGCCATTTCAGTCCCAGTGAAGATGTTAATGGGCAGACCCTCATCCTTAATCAACTCTGTGTGTGTGTGTGTGTGTGTGTGTGTGTGTGTGTGTGTGAGTGTGTGTGAGGCTGATTATTTGTTGACTTTTTGTCTGTTTCACTGACATCTGAACGCATCTGTGTGCAAAGAAACAGGATCTAATTTCTTTATAGATTAAAGACTCAAACACTGAAATCATACACATACTGAAATTAATAAATGTTTTTTGAGCTTGTTAATTTCTCAGGAGGCATCAAACGACGTGTGTTCTGGGTGTGAAGGTTTGATCTCATGTTTCTCTTTGGCTTCCTCCTCAGGTCATGAGTGCCTCTAGGAAAGACCCAGTGGAGAATAACCTCACCTGTCCAAAGCCCCGCCCTAGCTGGGCCTCGCCCCGCCCCCCCACCCCTGGACTCCCACCATGAGTAGGTCCCTCATCTTTTATTATTTATTCATTGAAACCTGGCTGTTCGTGTGAGCTCTCGTCCACTGTGGCTGCTGTGTTGTTGGGAATGGGAATATTATAAGTGAGTGAAAACGCTCAGACATACTGTCGCATGTGTGACGGTTTTTAAACCTTGAATTTGCAGTGTTTGTCAGGTTATTGTTATTACTATTGTTACTGGTGTTTTGGGTTAATTCATCGCAGTCTTGGTTGGTTTTCGGAGCTTGGATTCAGAGGCTGGTCATGTGGCTTCAACGTGACTTTTTGGCAAAATCAACGGCAGTGTTTGAATTTTCGGATGCTGGACTGGTGACTGGAGTTGAATGTGTCTTCAGTGTGTTTTGGATGAAGTGAAATAGTTTTATCACTTCTTGTTGTTGTTGGTTTCCCACCAGTGGTTGAACATCAAAATAGATTTTAGTCTGATACATAATCTACAGGAGCATCGTGCAGAAAACATTCAGGTATAATAAGTGTTTTCGATGTGGCATGAAGACGCAGGATCTTTACACCTTCAGCCTCCCCCCTCCCTCCTCCCTCCCTCCCCCCTGATGGCAGAAACATATGGCACAGAGGAGCAAGTGCTGCAACCCTCACCACCTCATCACTCATCAATCACGCCGCAAAGCATGATGGGAGGGCAAATGTAGCGGGATGTGCTCTCCATCAGCTCCATCTACAGCACATACAGTATGCTGTGTGTGTGTGTGTGTGTGTGTGTGTGTGTGTGTGTGTGTGTGTGTGTGTGTGTGTGTGTGTGTGTGTGTGTGTGTGTGTGTGTGTGTGTGTGTGTGTGTGTGTGCTCACCACTGTATGTCAGAGGGACTGTAATGGCGCGGCCTCACATGTCGGCTCAGTGTGAGTCATCCAGACTGCAGTATATTCTGTTAACGTCTCATACATTCATACATGTGTGTAACGTCACACACACACACACACACACACACACACACACACACACACACACACACTCTGCAGCAGAATGGCTGATCATTCCACCGCACAGAGGACATGAAGTCAGGGAAGACGCTGTGACTGAATGACTGTATCTCATGGTGGAAACATTTTATTTCTGTTTTAGTTTTATAAACAAACATGTTCACAATATTTTGTGATGTGAACATGATGATGAGCAGGTAGAACGACTCGCTGGTTGTTCAACTGAACTACAACAAACAAAGAAGTTTAGAAAATGAGAAAAGACTTAAAGCCCTGCAAAGACATTATCTGAGATCCATCTCAATAAAAGCATATCGCAGACATGATTGAATGTTTAATTCATTTATTGCCCATCATTAAGCTTCACACGTGTGAAATCACCAGATAACTCCTCTCTCTGATATCGGCCTCCATGTTTCCAGCTCTGCTCTCTCAGACCGTCTTGTTGTCTTTGCTGTTTAGCTCACTTCACAGATAAGGATTGAACGGGAGCCAGCGTTTGCTCCTGCCGGCGGCGTTAACTCGCTGTGTGCCGCTCTGTCTCTGCGTTCAGACCTGCGAGGCTGCGGATCTGTAAACCAGGGGGGCTGGGACTGGGTTACCGGGGCAACCCAGTGCATGTGAGGCGTTTACTGGAAGGCGATTGGATTAAGACGACGCTGAAGGGGAGCGCTGAGAGCTTTAACCCGATTACTGCCTTTTCCTTTGCACACTCCACCGACCATACACACACACACACACACACACAAACAGGTGTGTGTGTGTGTCAGCCGAGGTTAGGTGGTTGATCTGATTGATTGTGAGTGATGAAAATGGAGCAAAGCGTGATTGATGAGCTGAGTCGTGTAACAGCGGGAAAAGCCCACCAGTCATTCGGTGGTTTATGTGTTGGCTGCTGTTCCCTCTTTCAAACTCTGTGTGTGTTTGTGCCTCAAAGCTTCTGCTGCTTTTGCTACACGAGTGCAGCGCCGGTTCAGAATGGGCCGATTGCTCGTTCTCCTGTATTGCTGCTTGCAGCTTTCTCAGTATGATGGACCTGCAGAGCCGGAGGCCGCTGCAGCTCCACACACAGCAGTTTCAGTCGTTGTGTTGTGTTTTTACTGAGCTGAGGTTGGTTGAGGTCTTTGTCCGTAGTCAGTGTTTTACCCAGTAGATGGTGGTCGGTGGCCAGTTTGGAGAATCAGACGAGTGCTGGCTCAGAAGCAAAGCAATGCAATCTGTGGACGGGCAGCGAAATGTATATAGCCACCTAATAAAAAGCTGAAGTGTTTGCTATATTTAGAATGTTTTCATCGCTTTAGGAACCTGAAGCCATTGTATCCATCTGCTCTCTTCGAAGCCGCCAGACTCCTTTAACAGAAACAATCATTTCAGGAGCTGTTGGTTTCAATGCCGCCTCGATCGCTTGGTTTGGTTTGTGTTTTATACATTTATTTCAGATTTGCCAAAGTCGCACAGCAACACAAACTGATCGGCAGCCGATTCCTTTATAGTTCAATATCAATCAGTGATAAAAAGTGAAAGATAAATGAGGACTTTGTGTTGCTCTGTGCAAAACATCAACCTAAACTAAATCATAACAAGTCAAACAATATGAGGAGGAAGTAAAACGATCAATAATCATTGTTAATATGTGTTATGTGTTATGTCTGTCAGCTTCATATCCTCACTGAGTTCGAGCACAATGGTCTAAACAAAGATAGAAAGCAGAAGAGCTGGATAAACTCGGTGGTTATTGTCGTCTTAATGTGACCTGAATGTGCTTCGTAAGCAGCCGGCGCTCTGCGACAAGGGCTGTTATGGCTTTCATTATTTATCTCCACCTTTGATAGACTCGCTCTCTCGTCTGGAGATGGTTGACGATGTTGATATCCTGAGCTAATTACCTCAATTACCCCCCCCGACACACACACACACACACACACACACACACACACACACACAGCCACCGGCCCGGGCTCGGGGCAGAGCGGGGTCACTTTCCTCTGACGAGGGTCTTAACGAGGATGGATGACTCTTACTCTGGATGCTCTGAGTTTTACAGAGAGATGGAGGAAAGAATCTTTGTGCATAGAAAAGGTGATTTTCTTAAACTTATCTTCTAATTCAGTTTGGTCAAAGGCAGGATGTCAAAATAAATATGCAAGAAAAACACTTTATGACATGTTTGTGATGTGCTCGCGTCCCTTCGGGCTGGACGTGACCTGACAGACATCATGTGTGAGTAGAAGAAGCCGTCTGCCGATCAGCACACGCTCATTATATCTGCTAATAACACGCTGCAGCTCTGTGCGTCTGCAGCCCGATGACTCCCGGCTCGTCCCGCAGACCGGCGCTGTCGTAGGAAACGGATTCACAACAGAGGAAGGAGAGGAGATTGATGACAAATGAGGAAGAGACACGAAGCTGCGTGACGTTTTATTGGTGTTGTATAAACAGAGCTGTTGGTTAAAGGAGGATAAAGGCTCTGCAGAGACTGTCAGTTCACTGTGTCATCCAGAGAAATAAACCGAGGGACGGACGAGGACGACGCTCTAATGGAGTTAATAAGTTCCTGTTTATATTCTGTCTCTTCCTGCAGAGGCCAAACATGACTTTTCCTCTATTTCAACAAATCAGAGATGAAGCTTTGCAAAAAAGACTCCAATGATATAAAATAAAGAAAATCATTTTTCCATTTCAAGGTTTAGTCTGAATAGAATTTAGAGCAGTTTGACTGTTGTGACCAACAGATTTCATTCTTTGTTTGCTATTTGGAAACAAATATGAAAACATCCACATGTTAAATTGTTTTTTAAAGCTTTTGTTGCATCAGTTGAACTTTTCATTACTTTCTAAATGTACCAATAGAAAAAACTCCGCCTTCAGTGTTTCGCCCTCGACAGCCACAGTTTTCTTTAACAAACCTGATTATACAGAGGTCCGTCAGGGTGAAATAGATTTAGTGATGTCTCATTTACTAGTCATCTATTTCTTCTCTGTTCATTGTTAATACGGAATTAAACACAGAACCAAGTGATAAAGTGATTTTCTATATATCCAAATTACTGAGATGTGACATTTAAGTATTGTAGAAATTATGTTTTAGATTTTTGTCTGATACATTCTAAGATAAGCTCTAAGTGTGTTTTCTCTTCTTCCTCCGTTTCTAAAATACGACAACATCCACCCTAAAATCACCTTTTTACAGGGTCAGGGTTGTGATGCGAGTCACACTTTACGACTTCTGAACTCACAAGTAGGATGTTTTTGAGGAGCAGCATGAGGGTGCAGGCACAGACGGCTTCCTCCAATCTGTTCACCTGTCCTTCACACACACACACACACACACACACACACACACACACACACACACACACTCTCCTCTCCTCCATCTCCCCTGTCAGATGAAGACTGATGTCACTGGGTGGCCTGCTGGGCTCAGTATCTGGGTGTGGTGCAGGATAATTATCTCTTCTTCAAAGCCTCATCTGGCCTCCATCTGCTGGACTCTAGCAAAGCAAAGGTCTTTACATTCACCGTCCTGCTGGACCTGTAATATCTATTAAGAGTCGGCTGAGCGTGCAGGATCCTTCTCCAGCTACAATAATACACACCTTCACACCTGGAAGCTGCTCAACACAAACACACACTTTCTTTATTTGACCCCAGAGAGGTTCAGTTGCAGAGGTTCGTCTGAGCACCCAGGACGCCTCAGAGAGTCTTATTAACTCGACCGCATTTTCCAAACCCCACTGATCCTCGTGAACACGGCCTGTAAGCCGCCGCTTCCCGCAATCACACGGGGTAGATGACAGCTAATGGTCCCGACGTCTCCCTGCAGTTCATGTCGTTCTCCGCCCAAGACATTACGATCCAAATAGCTCTCGGCGGGTGTTCGCACTGAAAATAGCACCGAGTTAAAGCAGCACTTTGGTGGAGGGGCGGCGCTGCTGGTACCACCCAGCTGGTGAGGGGGGATGGTGTGTGATTCTGATGCAAACAAACCCACCCAGAAAGAAGACACACTCCATGTACAAGTAGATTCATATAGAAGAATACTTCAGTACACGCTGTGGTTTATGCCCCAGGCGAGAGCTGAACACAAAGCAACGTAAAGAAAACTGGTGCGTCTCTGTAGTGTCATATTATTTATTCACGCATTAGTTTATTTAACGTGGACAATGCGAACATTATATAGGAAGAAGCAACTGACGTGTTCAAGGCCTCTGACTGAAGCTGAGTTCAGTCCTCGTCCCTGACGGGCTTTGAAATTCAGGTTGAAGCAGCCGAGCAGATGAAAGCTTGTGTCTCTGACTGTGAACACACTGACACATGTCTCAGGTGTGACAGTATATGAATGCGTGAGTGGGAGCTTGTATAGATACAGTATATATGTCTACATGAAGATCAATGAGGAATGATCTTATTGTACATGTGTTTAAGTATATCTATGTTACAACATGTGTCGTCCAGATCAAGCCTGTCTTTGGTCTCTGATTCCTCTTGTGAGGTCGGAAAGTTCACCTTGAGTAACATATCAGTTTTAAGGTGCATCAAAACACAACAGTTTGTAATAATATGCGTGAGGTTTTGCAAACCCGTCAGTTCACATCACAAACGTGTGCGTGCCTGTGGTCGATTGTTAGGTGGTGATGTTTCTGCTGGAGTCCTTCCTGTTGGGATCGATGCAGTGTTCACATTAAAATGAATGAGGCTGTTGAACTTCTGAACTCACATTGAACTATTCCTTTAAATTCAGTCTGACCGTGGCTCAATCAAGTTTTCAAGCTTTTCATCAGCTCTGTTTCGGTTTGAAAGTCACAATTCCATACGTACATTTTTAAGTACCTTAAAATAATAATAAATATTGTTCAGTAATGAAACCGTAATCTGTTTTTCTGTATAATAAACTCCAGCAGCACAGTTGTTTTACGAGTCGCCTCTTAACATCTGGGGAATCACAGGATTTGCTCCGTCCTGTTTATTGCTCAGTTTCACATTTCTGACGGCACTTGAAAGCAGCGTGTGTTGTTTTTTTTTGCCGTTAAGCCCTGAAGCCCTGACGTGACGCTGACACATCTCCTGAAATGTGTCGTCTTGCTTCACTCAGGCAGTCGGAGCGTCTCTGCCCACACGGTGACTCAGGGCTCGTTACTACAGAGGCCGCTGCTTGTTTGTTGGGAAAAGCACCTGAGGACTGTTTCTCTGTTGTTGTTCCGCAGGTCGAGCAGGTTTATGAGGCTGCCGCGCTTCCTCCGCTTCACCCGTCACCTCAAACACGCTGTGAATTTGAACTTGAGTGGAGATTAGGATTAGAATGAATCCAGATTTTCTGCCACGCCGGTTTCATGAACGCCGCTGCGTCAGCGCCACATCAGGAAGGAAACGAAGAGGAGACTTTTAGAAACACTGTGTTTTCACTGCTGCAGCAAAATGGTCATCAAGTCTGTGATGTTTCCTCCCAGAATGACACTTAGTGCCTTTTTTCACTCATCTCTTTTTACCCACAATTCACTTTGTTTCACCGCCTGCTTTGTTGGCATGACAGAGATTTTCTGTACCACCAAAGCAGAAGTTTGCAAAAAATGGAAAACGTTCAGGAAAGAGCAGAAACAATCAAAGAAGAATCGATCTGTTCTCGTCACAGCGTTGATTCCCATTTGGTTTAAAACTGCACGATTGCTTTGGATTTCAAAAGTCTGCACAGTGTTTCATGTAGGAAAATACACTCATGTTGACGAAACAGTCTCGCTGCAAAGTCCATTTAGTAGCTGATCTGGAGCTTGTGGTAGATGAAGCACTCGGCCTCTGTTGTTTAAGATGTTTGCTGTGACCCTTTTCGAGGGCTTAATGGCTTCTTGTGTATTTCTCGCCATCTTCAGTATCCGAGACATTCAATCAGCTCAGGTCACTCGTCTGTTCTGTCAAAGGCTGGAATTTAAATCTAAGAATCAGGTCTCATTTCTCCGAAGCCTCCATCTCGTGATGCATTAACCCGACACATCAGCAGTTTGGGTTCACGACAAAACCACTGAACTGCTTGAGTTCAAGTGACAAACCAACACAAGGAGGGATTTGAAAGCATTTCTCTGCTTTTGTTTGCATCCATCTGTGTGTTTGCTCTAAAAGAAAACTTGTCCTTGTGCAGCTTTGATCGCCTACAATCACACTCCGCTGCGAATAAAAGGAGAATTTTTTTGCAAACCGAACTCAAGCAATTTGTGCTTATTTGTCTGCCGTTAGAAGTGATGTCGCCTCATCCGTCTCTTTCACTCGCCTCCTGTCTCTCAGTTTTTCCAACACGTTCAACCTCCCTGTTTCATTTCGCTTCTCGTCTGTGTGTGTTTCGAGCTTCTGAAGGTTACTGACTGTGTGTTGTGTGCAGGAATGCAGCTCTTCCTCCGCCTCAGCGTTTTCTGTCCTTCCCTCGCAGCGGTGAAAGATGCTCGGATGTCGTGTTTGTGGTGACTGTGTGTGTGTGTGTGTGTGTGTGTTGAGTTATAGGTGGGGGGGGGGGTTACAGGAAGGAAGTCTTGCTGGAATATGATTACATCTCCCAGTAAACAGGGCAGCAGTCGGAAATAGATCCACAGACCTCGTCCTCAGGGCATCAGCCTCGACGCACTGAAGCCACCAGTGAGAGATTTAATGAGTAATATAATGTTACACACACACACACACACACACACACACACACACACTCTGGTAGATCACATACCTGAACACATCCCCACCTGCAACATACTTTACATAACACACTGATTTGTCAGGGTTTCCACAGATGCGACCTTCATTGTAAACTAGATGTTGTCCAGTCGGTGTCGTCTTCTCTTGTGTTGATGGATGAGATGCAGTTTGATTGATTATTGGTTTACTGTAGATGTGATCAGTCCTGCTTTGGTGGAAAGCCTCGAACCAAAAGGACCCTGATGGGATGTTTTGTCAGTGTTTGTTTGAGAGAACTGTGGCCTGTTCAGAATCATGGCACGTTGAAGACAAATGAAACTGTAACCTGCTGCTAACCTGAACCTGCCGTCATTATTTTCATTATCAGTGAATCTGCAGTTTATTTCCTCAATTAACTGACTCAGTCCATAAAATATCAGAAAAGGAATAAAAACCACAGTTCCTGAGGTGACGCCTTCAAAAGTTTTGTTTGTCCATCCAACAGATCCCAAGAGATTCAATCAATAATCAATCATCAAGGATTAAGAAAACCAGCTAATATTCACAATATAGAAGCTCAAACCTTTTTGCATAGTCATAGATTAATTTTTTTCTTGATTGACTAATTGATTAATCCATTCAGCTCCTCTGTTTCCGTCGTGTTGTGAGAGGAAATAAACCGATCGTTGTTCTCTGGTTTTGCTCCGCTGCACACTGTGATCCTTTATTTCTCTCTAATCTTCTTTCAGCAACATCTTTCTGCTCTGTTTGTGTTTTATCTCCATTTGTGACACCGTAAAATCTTTTGATCCACCTTCTTGTGTGCAGCTGAATCCAGACGCCTCTTTAAGGCCCCTAAACCCTTTATATTAATGAGCGTCTCGACATCTCGCTTTGTCCGACTGAGCTCCTTTTTAAAGTTTGCTTGTTGTGGTTGCTGCTGTGTTTGTTGGAGTTGCCTGGAGTTGTTGTTGTGATGTGACGACACGTCGACCAAATCATGACATCCAGTAAGAAGAAGAAGAAAACCTGACAGAATTGACTGATGCTTTCTTGTGTTTATGCTCCACCCCAAAATCCAGTTAAGATAAAATTTCCATCATCCTTTCAAACAGACTCTATGCAAAGTTTGTACTTGCAGTGCTTCAATGATGGATTTGTGATTCGTGGATGGATTTCTCTGGATGAGTTGAGCATGCAAGAAAACTTCTCATCCCTTTCTTCACTGCTGGTTCTGCAGCTGAAACAGGGTTTGCTTCACTGCTGCCGGGGAAGTTTCCCATCCTGCTGCACTTTCATCGAGTTTTCCAGCTTCGTCGTGCAGCTCAAAGTGGAGCTCTGGATTCACACAGAGCTGGTGTGGCGTGAATATGCTCTTTATTCCTGATGTTCATGACGAGACCACGTTTGAGTTTGTCTCCTTTGAGGAGCAGGACTGCGACTGGAGATAAGAGACGGAGAGAGGAAAACAGAAAATGACATTATCAAGCCTTAAAAACTTTCACATCAGGTTTATGCACAGATCTGTGGTTTCCTTCAGTTGAAGTCACTGAAATCGCTGCAGCTGTATCTTAAATGTTCAGCCTTCAGGATTTATTTTAACTTGCTTCACCCACTTTAAAGCACGTGGCGAGTTTTTCCAGAGGATGATACAAGAACAAAGATTTATACAGAGCAGAAGCTGCTCTGTGCTCTGTGCTTTGGATAAATACTGTATAGTTTTATCCACGACGACGTTTTCAGTAAGATTTGATACCAGCCCACACAGATGTCTCTCTCTCTCTCTCTCTCTCTCTCTCTCTCTCTCTCTCTCTCTCTCTCACAGACAGAAATTATGACATCGCCTCGTCGCGAGCCTTTCGTGGCCTCTGTGTTTAGTTTCCATGGTGAGCCGAGCCGAGCCGCCGTGCTCACAAAGTTTAGCCCATCAATACTTAATGTCTGGACTGGAGACAGACGGGGTCTTGTACAATGAAGAAAGCTTTGCTGTGTTTCAAAGCGTCGCTTCTGAGCCTTTGGATGTGTTTTTTATTTTGTGGAGTTGGTGTGAATTCACCCAGATTTCACCGTCTCCGCTGAGCTGTCGAGTTATTTGTTCTTGCTATTTGAAATAACAGAGTTCAAGCTCCTGTTTTACACTTGAAGTGTGTGATTATGCAAAATCACACAAATCAGAAATACATATCAAAGTTTCAGGGTCCAAGTTCAGCAAGGAACAGAAACGGTACAATTTCTATTCATGTCAGTGTTTAAGGCCAAACAGGTCAGCTCATGATTAACCTGTATTTATTGTATGAAATGTCACAAAATGGTGAAAAACATCCTCGAACCCAAAGTGACATCTTCAAATTGTTTCATTTGTCCGACCAACAATCCAAAGATATGTAGTTTGCTTTCATACAAGCCAATAAAAAGCAGCAATGGCTCAAATTTAAGAAGCTGAAACCAACAGATTTCTAGCTAGTTTTAGCTTAGAAAATGAATTCGGTGTCTAATCCACTTCAACGCCTAATGTCAGTTGTCCATCATTGGCAAGTTTAAAGTTTATTTATTTTATTAAGTAATTTTATTATTTCCAACAAATAACTACCTTAACATCATATCCAAGTGTTTCCTGACTTTGAGTGTTTTGTCTCATCTGTGTGACTCGACTAACTGTGGCAAAGCTTTAGTTCTCTGTTCAGCTGAAAACAAATTATGATTTAACACAGTTCTTCCATAAAACAATGAACCTGATGCATGATGTCATTTCAGACAGAGCTTCTTATCAGACCTCAGAAAAACCACATGTGCAACCTCCCAACGCTGCCGTGAGAGTTTTACAGTAAACCGGTGGAAACCACACACACACACACGCACACACACTGAGCAGCCAGTGACAAACATCTCGCCGCCCGTCAACCCGTGATAAACGACACACACCCTATCGACCAATGTCAAGCGGGATACACCTGATCGACCGTGTGATGTACGAGTGCACGTGTGTCTGTGTGTGTGTGTGTGAGAGGGAGATTGAGTCAGTCGGGGCCGAGCGTGGAGCATTGTGGGTAATATTCGTCGTCTCCCACGCCGGTGCAGGAGGGCGTCGTCGTAGATCTTCGGCTGTCAAACCCCAGCTTCTCGTGCTCGGCCCCGGTCGTCTGCTGCTTCTCCAGCTGTTTATTTTACAGCCGCCTCGTAAACAATACACACACACACACACACACACACAAACATTCACACACACACACACACAGACGTCTTTCTATAGGAGCCAGGAACGCCCCACCTCTGTGGTAAACATGGTGGCTGTTTACTGGGAGGCCTGGGAGAGGTCAGCTCCCAGTCTGATTTATGGGCTTTCTGATTTATTGGCCTTTGGTTAAGTTTAAGTTTGGACTGTTTTACTTTTACTCCTTTATTTATTTCCTGTTTATCTTGACATTCAAAACTTGGGCGGAAGGAAATGACTGAAGCCATATTTGATATTCACATTGATTTTCATTATCGATTAGTCTGTTGATTATTTTCTGACGTTGAACTTCTGTCGGCCTTTTTGCTGTGTGTTCACGTCCCCTGTTGCATGTTACCCTACCCTTGTACTTGGAGAAGCAAACACCGTCGTGACGGCAAAATGCAGTTTGGATTGATGTCTTTATTCAGTTCTTAACTGGTAGGACAAGAACTGGGAGTCAAGTATCGACATGACAGGAGATGAAGGGAGAGAGATAATGGGAATGACACGCAACAAAGGTCCACAGGAAGACTTGAACCCAGGCCTCAGTGATGCTGCAGGTCCAGTCAGTTTTATTTCTACAGCCGAAAATCACAAAGGAGGGTTTTACAGTCTGTAACACATGCGACATACTGGGACCAGGAAAAACTAATGAAGAGAAACAGAAAGATGGTATCAGCTCACGAGCTATGAAAAACAGCTCAAACAATTCCATTATGGCTGCGGCTTCTCTCCAACCTCATGAAAGTGCCACTTATGAGTCAATGACTCGTGTTTACAAATCCTGGTTTGCGTTTTATGGGGCAACACGAACCGAAACAAACCGCATTCAAAAATGCATCAAATTAAAGTTAACCATTGTGGTTCGAAGCAGACACAACACGAAACAGTCGGCCAAGTCGTCAGTGAAGTCGGAAAATATATCTGTTCTATATCTGTTCAGCAAAGCTCAAATCTGCTTTAATGGAGAAAGGATGCACTTTGATTATAGACAATCTGGAGCTGCAGCAGTTTGTCGATTAATTGATTAGTCGACTGAGAGAAACAGCAACTATTTTGATAATTGATTAATTGTGTCAGTCACTTGCTGGACAAAAGCAATTTGAAGATCAATTAATTGTGATGATTAATCAATAAGGAAAATAATCGTTGTTGCAGCCCAAATACAATCATGTTGTCTACATACAAGTGTGTGTGAATAAAGGTTTGAGACTTTTGATTTGATGTCATGAGATAAATGTGTTTATCATCCACCAGGTTCTAAATTACACCTCAACAAGAAAAGCTTCAAATAATAACTGGATACTTTTTAAAGGAGTTTTTCTTGTGTGGGCAGAAAGATCAGCGCTGACCTGGAAAACCCATGATTCTTCTAAAGAGACGTCCTGGCTTTGAGTGAGGAGGCAGTTTTAGGTCTGAATATTTTTCCTGCCACGTCTTGTTAGAAAGTTTTCAGTGAGGTCAGAGGCAATGACGTGAATAAAGCAGCGCAGGTGGTGTTGGAACATTTCATAACCCGCCATGTAACTAACCATGAAGGACACCGGAGCTCTGGCCGAAGTCTGATTGGTCCAAAAGCTGCACACTTCAAACAGGAAATGACACGGGAGGGCAGACAGGAAGTGTGAGGCAGAGCGCTGATGTTGTTCCACTGTGTTTTCTTTCCCGTCCGTTCCCGTTCCCTCGCTCGCTGCGGCAGGACGCCAGGCCCAGAGAGGAAGGAGAGAGGAAAGGGAAAGTCAGAGAAAGCGGTGCATTCTGGGGAATCCCCTCCCGTCCCGTCCCCGTCCATCCAACTGTCCTGAACTGCTCTGAACCTTTCAATCTGCTGACTCCAAACTCTGCATGTGCTTCATTGTGTCTCTGTTGAGACGTGCAGGAGGATTTATATTCACATACTGTTGTTTTTGAAGCTTCCAGCTGTTGACAGATGTTTTATCGTTGTCAGTGAGGAAAACGCTGCATTTTAAAATAGTATGTGACCCTTCAGCTCATCTGATGTTGGACGTCTTTCATTGGCTGGAAACAAACATGTCTCCAATGGGATAATGTTTCTGCACATCTGTTGGACGTGTAAGTAGGAAATTTACTAACATGTTAGATATAATAAGTTTATTTGTTCATTAGTTTTAAATTGATTCAGTCATGAATTTAAGTTGGGACTGTTGACCTGACCTGATGAAAAGTCAAGGGCTCACTCCAGGGTTCAGGGTTCATCCTCTGGGGATCACTTCACCTCAGAAGCCGTGTTGATCTCTTGTCTGAAATGATCATTCCCAGTTCCTGGTCTCTCCGTACATGCAAGTTTGTTCTGTCCCTGAGTCTGAGCTGAATTACGAGCAGACGTGCATCTGCCCAAACGTGGCGAGTTGTTCGTGTTCATATT
Organism: Holacanthus passer; assembly: GCA_025331565.1. Classification (NCBI taxonomy): domain Eukaryota; kingdom Metazoa; phylum Chordata; class Actinopteri; family Pomacanthidae; genus Holacanthus; species Holacanthus passer. The sequence continues at coordinate 1,900,619 of JAFREQ010000053.1, forward strand.
GTTTCCGTGTCTCATTGGCATTCAGCAGCAGGACTCCGAGCGCCGTGACGCACTGGAGCGCAGCAGGCAGCATTAATCAATGTGCCGAGCAATCAGCACCCGGCCTAATTCAATCACCCCTCCAACAGAAGGCTGCCATTAGGACGACACAGGAGTGTGTGTGTGTGTCCATGCCGCCGCTCTGTGTGTGTGTGTGTGTGTGTGTGTGAGTCGCTCCATCAGCCGACCCCAAACAAACCCCTTCAGAGAGAGCGAGCGGGAAGAGGAAGCAGATCGAGAGCGATGTGGAGCACGAGACAGAAGTTGAGACGTGAGGCCAGAAAGATGACAGCGTCGTTAGTATTGTCAGTTTCTGAGGAGGGAACTGAAGCGGAAACAAAGAAGAGAAAACATTCAGTGTGTTTCCTGGCAGCCTGCAAGGATTCGTTCATTCATTCATGTTGAAGACAGTGGAGTCTGAGCAATGGTGACAATGAGGATTTAAAAGCTTCTGTGTTTCCTTTCTGACACTTTCAAAAGTCGTCTTCTCTTTATTCTTGGGCGACATTTCCCTCCATGTAATCTGCCAAAACTTTGTGTGTTTCTCAAGTCGAACCTTGAAAACTCATCTGGATACATCCCAGATTTTTTCTGTTCAGATTTGCCAACAGCTTTAACCATCATCGGTTTTCTCGCTCTGCAAAACATAAAAGCTATAAAACCCAACTTTCAGCAGCTTCGATCTAAAACGACTGAAGTCTGTGACCTAGTGGCCTTGTAGATGTGGGAGATGTGGACCAAATCTGGTTTTATTTTGGGATAAAAATTTGTATCATGATATAATACATTTTCTGGAAAATCAATTCAAAACCATTTGTGGATAAAATAACCAGACAAGACGAAAAAATGAAACACCTGAAAAATCAAGTTACTTCTTCACATTGAGACCATATGAAAAAACTTCTTCTTCTTCTTCTTCTTCTCCAACATTTTCTTACATATAGAAATATCAAACGAGAGCGACCACAGTGTAAATGATATGAGTAAATTTATATTCTTTCACAATAGCATCAGTCTGGTCGGTTCATTCCAGCTCCATCAGTGTCGGATAAATAAGCTTTTCCACCCAGATCAGACTTTTACTTTTGACCAGCAAGAGAAACAGTTAGTTGATTGATCGATGAGTTGATCAACAGATAATTAGACATCTATGTAGGCTGTTGGAAGTTGAGAATGCAATTTTTCACAATATAAACTAAACAATTAAATGAGAGAATAATCAGCAGAAGAAAATAATCGTTAGTTGCAGTTGTAATTAACATAAACCTGAATCGGCGTCTGTATCGACCGACCTGTTTCAAATCATCCTCCGCCCTCGCTGTGTTTTCTCAGCCTGCGTTCAGTCTCTTCCTCTCTCCAACGTCCATGATCGAAGACCCAGTCGCAGCATCGACGGCGTCTCGGTTGCCAGTTTGAGTGAAGCAGGCTGCCACCGGGCCGAGCTCTCTATCAGGCCTGTAGATTAAAGAGACGATGCATCAGCGACTCGACCAGACTTCCAGTATCTGTCTCCTCTCAGTCGAGTCAGCTGGTGATAGCAGGTCAATCCATATCTCCTGTTCCCTCAGTTTCTCTTACCTTACGTCCTCTGTCCCCCAAGAGTCTGATAATCCTTCCTGAAATGGAAAAGTCAAACCACTGAGGAAGAGTTTGTAAAACTGTTGTCAGTGAACACAGTGGAACCATAGAAAACGTGTCACTGGTCTAGTAGCTGAAATGTGACCATTAAGTTTGCAAAAGGCCACGTTCACCTCATGTCGGGGGTCACAGCGTAGCAACAATGGGTCTGAAGCATAGCAACAGCAGCCAGTCCAGCAATGCAGTAATTGGTCCTTTTGACTCAGAGCTGGAGGATCGACACGCTAACAAACACAGATTTCATCACAGGGACACGTTTGCATGCCGGAGCACAAAAAGCATTTTAAAGAGAAGCTGTTTTTTCATGGCTCCATTAGTGTAAAGAATGAACCTGGCTGCTTGTATCACTACACCGCTGCTCCTGTCTGAATGCTGCACTGTCCTTGAGTAGGTGCAGTGTGTGTGTGTGTGTGTGTGTGTGTGTGTGTGTGAGATCTCATTGCGGGTGTGTGTGCATCTTCCTGTTCGACATGGCGGCGAGCACTAATGGCCTGGTGTGTTCATGTGCCTCGAAGGCGTGTGAAGTGTCGCCGCTCAAGGTCGCCTCATATTCAGTCCGTCTTCCGACTCGCTCATACACAGATGTAGGAGAACATTAGTCACCGCAGGGGCTGCTGGGAAATCCAGTTTGGATTTGAAACTAGAGAAGAAGAGGAAGGAGGAAGGGGTGAGACGGTGATTTGGGCTTTTTTTGTGGCTGGTGGCTTCTGAAAAGTTTCATTTTCATTTTAGAGTTGTCATGACTTTTACACAAAAGAAGACTCCAGAATATTATTTTGGATTTCATTAGATTAGTTTCAAATTTAGCATCTAACCAGCAAATGTTTGAGATGGAAAAGCTTCTGAATTAGCATTTCGATCACAGAACATTACAAGTCTCTGTTATTCTCATATTCATGGCTGCCTGTATTGATCAGAGTCACATTCACTATTGAAGACCTGTGAAACACGGATCAATTCTACATTAAATTCAAATGTCGTCTAACAAAGCACCGTCATGTCGGAGCTCAGCGACACCAGCTGGATGTCATTTTAAGTGAAAGGTCAACATCAGTGTGATGAGTTTGAAAAACTAACCCTGATGAAGATGAAGAAATCGCTGCATGCGCGACACATCACCGTTTGGAGGAAGAAATGGACTGAAGAGCAAGATGCTGCAGAGAGAGAAACTGTGTGTGGACTGAACTGGACTAATGATGGAGGCAGAGAATAAACGAGACATAAGAAAAGGAGAAATGAACTTCCAGCTAATGAGACATTATTATGATGTTTATGCTGTAAGACATGTTGGATATAATTAAATCTAATTTAATGAAAGGTTGAAATTTTCATCCCATCAGTCATTTTTGTCCTAAAAGTCTTGATTTCTAATAACAAGCGAACAAAAATCTGGGAGTGAAGGAAAGTTATTTCAACTTGTGTCTATAAACAAAGTTATTAAGATTTTCTAGAAATGCATGTCAGTATCTTGAGATTCACGGATCACAGACCAGCAAATCAGTCATCAAGGAGCTGCAACCAAAATATTTCAAGTTTCAGGAAGTACGTTCATGTCTGATTAACACCCACAATTACTGGAAAGGCTCAAATTTGAGATAACCAGTCCGAGAACCATGCAGTGGACCTCATATAGGTCCACACTGAGACGTGCATTGGGAAAAGATAGCAGGACCTAGGATGGATCCCTGAGGAACCCCACAGGAGTTGGATGAGAAATTGACTGAAAATGTATGTATGTGTAAATCTTTAACATAAATTCAAACCACATTGTGAAGGCAATGAATTCAGACAGTGAGATGTACAGTATCATAAGATCCTGACTGCCTGCAGTGTCAAGAGAAAATGATTTAAAACTCTCAACTTACTAAATAAGTTACATGATAAATGGTGATTTTAGTATCATGGCTCCCTTTTTGGTATATTTCAAAACAACGATGTGATGTGATAATCTGAATCTTTTGTGTGAATCTCTTCAACAGCAATTAAAAATACCCTCTTTAGAATAAGAGACATCTGAGGGAGCGAAGGTTGTGACAAAGACAGTTTAAAATGTGAGCGGGTGTAACCTGAGGACGACGGCGTTACAAATCATCACAGGGAAACACACACACACACCTCCTGTGAATCTTCCCTTTTACATTCTGCTCATGCTTCACAGTAAATGTGCAGGAGAATAAGGTGGCGAGTGACTGAGACGGGAAGCGACACAATGAGGAGGGGAGGAGGAGGAGGAGAGCAGGGAGAGGAAGGGAGGGAAGGAGATGCTGTGGGTGAGTGAGTGGAAGCGGTCATTAATACAAATTTATAGGATGTGAAGAGAGGACGGCGAGCAAACGTCTGAGGGACCGAGGGAGGAGAGGGATGGATGAGGAAACAGGGAGTCGGAGGAGGAGATGAGAGAGTTGGACAGTTGAGAAGCATCGTCCCTGACAACCAGGTGGTTTGTCTGCCGGAGCCACAGAGGAAGAAAAACACAGGAGAAGAAGAAAAGAGATTTGCTTCTGTTCTGCTTCCGCCCAATGAAGAGTGTGCGAGAGCTCTCCAGCTGAGCGGCACAACACACACATCACACACCAGACCAACACATCCAGTTTGCAGAGAGTCGATGCCGGCGAACGTCCTCCGCTACTTTCAGCCGCTGCCAGTTGTTGAGTTCATGTGGACGAGAGGAAGCAGGTGAAACGCTCGTCAGGTAGCGCGTGTTTGCTTTTCAGTCGAGAATATCTGAGGACATTTGAGTTTGAAAGCACGTGTTGAAATCTGGAGGACGGAGATCAAAAAGATAGAGGAGAAGATTTAACGACACCACCCACAAACCAGGTCTCGAAGGCGGGTCCCGATGCCGAAACAACCAGGAGCCAGGAGTCATGATGTGGATTAGAGGATGAGCCCCGAGGAGGAGCCGGGGAGGGATGAGGTTGTGGAGGGTGAGAGGGCAAGAATGGGCTGCCCCCGCCCTGTGGCGAGTCCGGCTGCCTCTCCCGCCGCCTCCCCGTGAGCATGCAGGTCCTTCAGATCGTCAAGGAGCTGGTGTCGCCGTCCAGACGCAGGGCAGCGGCCAGGTTTGGAGGTGTGTGCATGGACATTTGTTCACCGATTGTATTTGTGTGCAAAGTTAGATCGTATAAAGATTTGACTCGTTGTGACGGACTGAAATGTTTTGAGGAAAGAGCAGCGGATTTATGAGCCTTGTGAATGTTTGCAAAAGGGTCAGAGCAATATAAGGAGCATACAAGCCTTTTATTAAAACTGGTTATTGGCCAGTTATGTGTTTCTCCCCTGATACAATGAAGGTCTGTTGTGACTGTCAGTCTGTTAAAGTGAGAATGAAAGCCGCCCTGCCCGGCTGTCAGGAGCTGTTAGTCCACAACGTCTTCATTAGTTCAATGCAGATTTCAGCGCAGAGACTCGAATTCTGCATCCGAGACTTTTTCACTCTCAAAGATTTTGATCTGATTTTGCAGAATGAGGCAACTTTAAGTTTTGCTCTTGAAACAAATTAGTTCATGTAAAGTGGCATCCGACCTCTTTCTATTCTTTCAGGGGTGAAAAACCTGCAGACGAAGACGAGATGCAGTGATGTACAAACTTAGAAACAGTCTCTTCTCAAAGTCACACAAAGTTGGTGGCTTGTCTGATAGTTAACAGCTGTGTTTAATATCTGCACATTTAATACATCAGAGTTTTTTGTCATGAATAAATAACTGCATAACTTTCATGGTCAAGCTGCCTAAAGAGCCTGAAAGGTCAGACTGAAGGTTTGGGCCTGATGAAATGATCTCATGTGACGACTGACAGTCATCTGCCTAAAAGGGAAACAACCTGTGGCTGATGTTGTCATTTGCTCTTGATGTTGCGGACGGAGCCGTGAGAAGCCAAAGAGTTTTAAGTGGCTTCACTATGAATATTTTATCTGCTGTTGCTTCACACGCCAACAAATCTCAGAGCTAAAATCAAGGGAGCTGTTTTGCAGAAACCAGAAGGCTGATGGTCACTTGTATGTTCCAACTATGTTCTGTTGCTCAGTGTTTTCCAAACAGGCATCTTTTCACCAACTGCTCAGCTTCCATTTTCAGTAGTTGGCTTGTAAATGATCGATTTTTAATGAGCAAAGCGACTTATTTTGTTCTCAATGTCGCTGTGGACGAGGTTAAACTTCTTGCTGTGCCTGTTTGTCTGAATGGGAGGGACAGTCCCCTGGAGTCACCACTGTAATAGCTCTGTTGCTGTGGGACGTGTGTGTGTGTGTGTGTGTGTGTGTGTGTGTGTGTGTGTCCTGCAGCTGTATTTCTCTGGTGTGCACTGAATAATGAAGCATGATGCCCAGGGTAATGGAACACTGTGACCTCTGACCCCTCGTCCTGTCTCCCGATTGGATCAGCTTGTGTGCGATCGCCTCGATCTGTGTGTGCTGCTGTGAAACAGACCCTGTTTTTATTGTCATAACCACAAGTTTGTGCAGAGTTTTCTGCGGCTGCAGGAGGAAGAAAGCCGCAGCTTGCTGACTTTTTGCTTCGGTGCTCTTCAAATAAAAAAGGATCCTCTGTGTTTCCAGAGGGTGATTTGCATAAGTTTAACGAGGGGTTGATGGGCAGGTAAATTGGTGCTTCTTGCAGATTTCTCCTCAAATGTGTTGTAATTAGGACATTGATGATAATTTATGATAATTTTTCCTTCATTTTCTGTCACATCACCGGGTCTGTGTGCAGCCACATTTGCATAGGATGTGTCTGCATTTCGGGTTTTCACCCAGATTGACTTTAGTGAACGTGAAAAAAACAAGTTTAAAGAGATGTTTTTTTTTCATCAGTCTCCGATTTCAGTCACTGCTAAATAATGTTTGTGCTGGAAAACAGAGGCCTCTTCCTGATTGTGCCATAAAGCAATAGCAGCTCTTTACATCTGCTGCCGGGTCCCAGTCATCTGAATTACGAGTGTTTATGTGACAGAGGTTTGTGTGAAAGTCTGAATGTACCTGCTCTAAAAGCAGATTCACTGTTAAAGGCTTTTATTCAGGTAGAAAATGCTGCTCGCCTCCTGCCAGCTGGCTTTGATAACAGCTTTCATTTATCAACTAACCCCACTGGTGCGTTCATGAAGGACCAATTAAACCACACAAGTTTGTGCTTTAATTCCACTGAGGAGTCAATATTTTGGGTAGAAATCACTTTTGTCCTGCATCGTTGCTGCTGAATGAAAGATGGA